>LR738715.1:1914700-1989322 GCA_902687465.1 Secale cereale | reverse complement strand
AATTTTGTGCCTGCGTGATAGCATCCACAGGATTCCTGGCAGTAGCCGTCAAGGCAAGCTCTGGCTGAAGCAGCTCGGTGGAAGCCACGCTGCTTCTCCGCTGAGATGGCGGGGTAGCTTCGGGGGAAGCTTCGGCAATTCTTTCCCGATCTGCTTCCCGTTCCTCTATCGCTTGTATTCTGGCCCGCAGCGCCTGGATTTCGGTCATCTCCATTTTCTTCCTCCTGTCGTGGCATTTGTAGCCTCCTGCGTCCGGAAACCCAGCACGCCACGGAAGGGAGCCTGGCGTGCCTCGTGTCCGTCCAGGGTGCTCAGGATTCCCGAGGGCCATTGTCAGCTCGTCGTTCTCTCTGTCGGGGATGAACGTCCCTGCATGCGCTGCTTTGATATACTGCCGCATCTTCCTGAGTGGTGTTTCCAATTGCTTGTCCGTCCAAATGCACCACCCTATTACAGGGTCCAAGGTTCCGCCAGCCCCGAAGAACCAAGTCTGGCAACGTTCTGGCCAGTGCATTGTCTCTGGTTCGATCCCTTTCTGAAGCAGATCATTCTCAGCCTTGGCCCACTTAGGCCGGGCTACGAGGTAGCCGCCCGACCCCGTGCGATGGTGATGCATCTTCTTTGCAGCATTTATCCGGTTTGTCTCCGACATCTTCTGACTATTTTCCGACTTCTTATGGGCCACAAATGCGGGCCAGTCATCTTTGATCTTCTCATATATGCCCACGAATTCTGGAGTCGTTTTCTCTCTGACAAACGTATTCAGTTTTTTCTTCCATGCCCTGAATTGGTCTGCCATCTTCGAAAGTGCATAAGACTTGATTAAGTCCTCTTTAACTGGCTTCGCCGGATCAACCTCTCGCGGTAGGACGAAGTTTGACTTCAGCTCAGTCCAAAGATCTTCTTTCTGCATATCAGTGACATAAGTCACCTGAGCGTCGTTTGCAGCCGGCTTTAACCATTGATGGATGCTGATCGGGATCTTGTCCCTAACCAGAACCCCGCACTGATTAACAAATGCGTTCTTTGTGCGGATGGGTGCAATCGGCTCGCCGGAGCGCGAGATTTCTGAGATCTCAAACTTTTCATCCGGCCTCAACTTTTTCTTCGCTCCTCGTCTCTTTACCGAAGATTTGCTCGATCCGGAGGGCTAGAAAAGGAACAAAAACGAGAGTTAATGAATGAATCAATTAACTAGTCAGCACATGCTTAACTAACATATATACCTCCTGGCCGGACTCGGTTCGGTCACCGGAGCCAGCATCACGGTCTCCTTCTTGCACCGGCATTGGGTCACCGGAGCCGTCCTCACGGTCTACTTCTTCCATGTGCATTGGGTCACCGAATTCATCAATATCATAGCCTAGATCTTCCAGCCGCAGCTCTTGTTCGACCTGCTCATCGGTGTCGTTGAGAAATGACCTGACGGCATTTTGTCCGTCTGCGATTATGTCCATCAACATCGCTTCTTGTGCTAGGTCTCGGGTGTTGTCGTCCATTGTTTCTACAAATATTTACAACATGCCAATTATTATTCAAACATGACAGATGGATATATTAATGGCAAACGTAGAACTAGCTTCAACCCTCGACTGCTCGGCGATCCACAAACCCTAGACCCCCTCATGTCACATTTTGTCTAGCTAGTGTCAAAGGATTCAACAAAACCAATACTTCATCATTAGGCAAAAGTAACAGTAGAATGATGGTACGAAGCTCTCCAAAGTTGTTTTGGAACGGAGTCCCAGATAAGATAATCCATAACAAAAGACGGATTAACCTATCAGGAACTCCGTTCCAAAACATCTTTGCATAACTTCGTACCAACATGCCCCGGTTACTTCTGGCAAATGATGAAGTCATGGAATTTTTCAATACTTTGACACTAGCTAGGCAACCTCTCTCGACCCCTCGACCCCCGACTGCTCGGCGATCCACAAACATTTTTTGCTGTATTTAGAGTTGCTTTATTTATTTTACTTCCTTTATTTATTTTCTTTGTTGCTTTATTTATTTTATTTTGTTTATACTTAATTACAACAAAATACTTATTGTTGCTATTTATTTCTAAGTTGTTTTTTGCTGTATTTAGAGTTGCTTTATTTATTTTATTTTCTTTGTTTATTTCTAAGTTGTTTTTTGCTGTATTTAGAGTTGCTTTATTTATTTTACTTTCTTTATTTATTTTCTTTGTTGCTTTATTTATTTTATTTTGTTTATACTTACAACAAAATACTTATTGTTGCTATTTATTTTTCAAGTTTGTTTTGTTTTGTTTTGTTTTGTTAGTGCAAGTAGTATTGAAATTTGAATAGTACAAACGGACAATGGTATCACACTCGTTTGTTACAAAGTTGGCATGGTATCATCATAATAGTTGCGGAAATAACTCTTCACTTTTTCTTCGCTTGTGTCATTTGCTTATTGCGCCGTAACCATGGATAATCTTCATCGTTTATCAGGATGCTTGGGTCAGCCTTGACTTTGAAGGGAGGAATTTCATGAAACTTTTCATAATCTTCAGACATGTCTGTCTTGCCCTCCACTCCCAGGATGTCCCTTTTTCCTGAAAGAACTATGTGGCGCTTTGGCTCATCGTATGATGTATTCGCTTCCTTATCTTTTCTTTTTCTCGGTCTGGTAGACATGTCCTTCACATAGATAACCTGTGCCACATCATTGGCTAAGACGAACGGTTCGTCAGTGTATCCAAGATTTTTCAGATCCACTGTTGTCATTCCGTACTGTGGGTCTACCTGTACCCCGCCTCCTGACAGATTGACCCATTTACACTTAAACAAAGGGACCTTAAAATCATGTCCGTAGTCAAGTTCCCATATGTCCACTATGTAACCATAATATGTGTCCTTTCCCCTCTCGGTTGTTGCATCAAAGCGGACACCGCTGTTTTGGTTGGTGCTCTTTTGATCTTGGACAATCGTGTAAAATGTATTCCCATTTATCTCGTATCCTTTGTAAATCAATACAGTCGAAGATGGTCCCCTGGACAACAAGTACAACTCATCACAAACAGTGTTGTCACCTCTGAGACGTGTTTCCAACCAACTGCTGAAAGTCCTGATGTGTTCACGTGTAATCCAGTCGTCGCACTGCTGTTCATCGACATACGGGGTCACCAATGTAGAGTTCTGTAGAACTGTGTAGTGTGCTTGAGACCAAGAATAACCGTCCCTGCATATTATTGAGTCCCTTCCAAGCGTGCCTTTTCTAGTCAGTCTCCCCTCGTACCGCGATTTAGGGAGACCTATCTTATTAAGGCCAGGAATGAAGTCAACACAAAACCCGATGACATCCTCTGTTTGATGGCCCATGGAGATGCTTCCTTCTGGCCTTGCGCGGTTACGGACATATTTCTTGAGGACTCCCATGAACCTCTCAAAGGGGAACATATTGTGTAGAAATACGGGCCCCAGAATGACAATCTCGTCGACTAGATGAACTAGGACGTGTGTCATGATATTGAAGAAGGATGGTGGGAACACAAGCTCGAAACTGACAAGACATTGCGCCACATCACTCCTTAGCCTTGGTACGATTTCTGGATCGATCACCTTCTGAGAGATTGCATTGAGGAATCACATAGTTTCACAATGGCTAATCGGACGTTTTCCGGTAGAAGCCCCCTCAATGCAACCGGAAGCAGTTGCGTCATAATCACATGGCAGTCATGAGACTTTAGGTTCTGGAACTTTTTCTCTGCCATATTTATTATTCCCTTTATATTCGACGAGAAGCCAGTCGGGACCTTCATACTGAGAAGGCATTCAAAGAAGATTTCTTTCTCTTCTTTCGTAAGAGCATAGCTGGCAGGACCTTCATACTGCTTCGGAGGGATGCCGTCTTTTTCGTGCAAACGTTGCAGGTCCTCCCGTGCCTCAGCTGTATCTTTTGTCTTTCCATACACGCCCAAGAAGCCTAGCAGGTTCACGCAAAGGTTCTTCGTCACGTGCATCACGTCGATTGAAGAGCGGACCTCTAGGTCTTTCCAGTAGGGTAGGTCCCAAAATATAGATTTCTTCTTCCACATGGGTGCGTGTCCCTCATCGTCATTCGGAACAGCTAGTGCGCCGGGGTTCAACTACCTCCTAGACATAATAAAACATCTATGCATGTCAGGTTGGTCGGCATAACTATCATAAGCACTAAAACAAATAGTTATAAATTAAAGATAATATACCACATCCGAATCGTAGACCGGACGAGGGCCCACGTGGGCGGATATCAAAACCATCGCACTATATAATAACAAGCAATAATAAACGTAAGAAAATTAGACAAATATCTATCTAAAGCAATAATAAAAGTAATAAAAGCATGGACATAACAAGAGGCTCACCACGGTGGTGCCGGTGACGAGATCGGCGGGGGCGATCGACGGCGGCGAAGACGGGGACGGGACGTGACGGACCGCTAAACCTAGACAAATCTCGAAGAAAATAGAGCTTCGAGAGGAGAAAAGCTTAACTAGTGTGGCTCGGGCATTCCACCGAACATGTTGTGTGCATAGGAGGTGAGCTAGAGCACCACTAACCCCTCTCCCCCTCGGCCAGAAAAAAAACAGAGCAGTGAGCTCTGCTCTTGAGTGAGGGGGTATATATAGGCAACTCACTGGTCCCGGTTGGTGCTACAAACCGGGGCTAAAGGGGTGCCTTTGGTCCCGGTTCATAAAACAAACCGGGACTAATAGTGGTGGGCCAGGAGCAAGAGCCATTGGTCCCGGTTTTTAGCTCCAACCGGGACCAATAGGTCCAGACGAACCGGGACCAATGGCCCACGTGGCCCGGCCGGCCCCCTGGGCTAACGAACCGGGTCCAGTACCCCTATTGGTCCCGGTTCTAGATTGAACCGGGGCTAATGGGCTGGACCAATGCCCTGTTTTCTACTAGTGTTCTAGCGTCTACCACCCTACCGTGATCTCACCCACGGACAGATACTGCGACAATGACATGCAGAGCAATGTTACATGACTCTATTTCTGCACCAGCAAGCCCTACATGCTAGTCTGGATGGAAGGAGAAGCCTCTTCGGTGCACCGAACACCCAAAAACTTGCCGTTTTGCATGGTTTATCACCCATAGCGCTACCACCCACATTTTTGTCCATGCACATGTGTTGTTCTTGGAAAAAACAGTGCATACCAGCTATTCTACATTACATTCGTACTGTTCGAAAATAATAGGCCATTTCGAGTGGCGCAAAATGGCTCGTGGGCGCGAGCAAGTTACCCTGGAAACCGGATTCACTATATCCCTCGTTGCTGAAATCCATTTGAGGTGTATCCGTAGAACGACCGTACCCTGGCCATACGAACTCCGTTTGGGCTCCATGACCTGCCAAAACGACCGCAGCGAAAATTCATATCCTTCTGTCACACACTTCGTCTATTTTGGAATAATTTCGGAGGCCGAAAACGGCTTGCAGAATTGAGTTTCGGATGATTTAGTGGTTGGCGTGCATTCTTCTGGCGTCTACCACCCTACCGTGATCTCACCCACGGACAGATACTGCGACAATGACTTACAGAACAATGTTACATGACTCTAGTTCTGCACCAGCAAGCCCTACATGCTAGTCTGGATGGAAGGAGAAGCCTCTTCGGTGCACCGAACACCCAAAAACTTGCCGTTTTGCATGGTTTATCACCCATAGCGCTACCACCCACATGTTTGTCCATGCACATGTGTTGTTCTTGGAAAAAACTGTGCATACCAGCTCTTCTACATTACATTCGTACTGTTCGAAAATAATAGGCCATTTCGAGTGGCACAAAATGGCTCGTGGGCGCGAGCAAGTTACCCTGGAAGCCGGATTCACTATATCCCTCGTTGCTGAAATCCATTTGAGTTGTATCCGTAGAACGACCGTACCCTGGCCATACGAACTCCGTTTGGGCTCCATGACCTGCCAAAACGACCGCAGCAGAAATTCGTATCCTTCTGTCACACACTTCGTCTGTTTCGGAATAATTTCGGAGGCCGAAAATGGCTTGCAGAATTGAGTTTCGGATGATTTAGTGGTTGGCGTGCACTCTTCTAGCGTCTACCACCCTACCGTGATCTCACCCACGGACAGATACTGCAACAATGACTTGCAGAACAATGTTACATGACTCTATTTCTGCACCAGCAAGCCCTACATGCTAGTCTGGATGGAAGGAGAAGCCTCTTCGGTGCACCGAACACCCAAAAACTTGCCATTTTGCATGGTTTATCACCCATAGCGCTACCACCCACATTTTTGTCCATGCACATGTGTTGTTCTTGGAAAAAACTGTGCATACCAGCTCTTCTACATTACATTCGTACTGTTCGAAAATAATAGGCCATTTCGAGTGGCGCAAAATGGCTCGTGGGCGCGAGCAAGTTACCCTGGAAGCCGGATTCACTATATCCCTCGTTGCTGAAATCCATTTGATGTGTTTCCGTAGAACGACCGTACCCTGGCCATACGAACTCTGTTTGGGCTCCATGACCTGCCAAAACGACCGCAGCGAAAATTCGTATCCTTCTGTCACACACTTCGTCTGTTTCGGAATAATTTCGGAGGCCGAAAACGGCTTGCGGAATTGAGTTTCGGATGATTTAGTGGTTGGCGTGCACTCTTCTAGCGTCTACCACCCTACCGTGATCTCACCCACGGACAGATACTGCGACAATGACATGCAGAGCAATGTTACATGACTCTATTTCTACACCAGCAAGCCCTACATGCTAGTCTGGATGGAAGGAGAAGCCTCTTCGGTGCACCGAACACACAAAAACTTGCCGTTTTGCTTGGTTTATCACCCATAGCGCTACCACCCACATTTTTGTCCATGCACATGTGTTGTTCTTGGAAAAAACAGTGCATACCAGCTCTTCTACATACATTCGTACTGTTCGAAAATAATAGGCCATTTCGAGTGGCGCAAAATGGCTCGTGGGCGCGAGCAAGTTACCCTGGAAGCCGGATTCACTATATCCCTCGTTGCTGAAATCCATTTGAGGTGTATCCGTAGAACGACCGTACCCTGGCCATACGAACTACGTTTGGGCTCCATGACCTGCCAAAACGACCGCAGCAAAAATTCGTATCCTTCTGTCACACACTTCGTCTGTTTTGGAATAATTTCGGAGGCCGAAAACGGCTTGCAGAATTGAGTTTCGGATGATTTAGTGGTTGGCGTGCACTCTTCTAGCGTCTACCACCCTACCGTGATCTCACCCACGGACAGATACTGCGACAATGACTTGCAGAACAATGTTATATGACTCTATTTCTGCACCAGCAAGCCCTACATGCTAGTCTGGATGGAAGGAGAAGCCTCTTCGGTGCACCGAACACCCAAAAACTTGCCGTTTTGCATGGGTTATCACCCATAGCGCTACCACCCACATTTTTGTCCATGCACATGTGTTGTTCTTGGAAAAAACTGTGCATACCAGCTCTTCTACATTACATTCGTACTGTTCGAAAATAATAGGCCATTTCGAGTGGCGCAAAATGGCTCTTGGGCGCGAGCAAGTTACCCTGGAAGCCGGATTCACTATATCCCTCGTTGCTGAAATCCATTTGATGTGCTTCCGTAGAACGACCGTACCCTGGCCATACGAACTCCGTTTGGGCTCCATGACCTGCCAAAACGACCGCAGCGAAAATTCGTATCCTTCTGTCACACACTTCGTTTGTTTCGAAATAATTTCGGAGGCCGAAAATGGCTTGCAGAATTGAGTTTCGGATGATTTAGTGGTTGGCGTGCACTCTTCTAGCGTCTACCACCCTACCGTGATCTCACCCACGGACAGATACTGCAACAATGACATGCAGAACAATGTTACATGACTCTATTTCTGCACCAGCAAGCCCTACATGCTAGTCTGGATGGAAGGAGAAGCCTCTTCGGTGCACCGAACACCCAAAAACTTGCCGTTTTGCATGGTTTATCACCCATAGCGCTACCACCCACATTTTTGTCCATGCACATGTGTTGTTCTTGGAAAAAACTGTGCATACCAGCTCTTCTACATTACATTCGTACTGTTCGAAAATAATAGGCCATTTCGAGTGGCGCAAAATGGCTCGTGGGCGCGAGCAAGTTACCCTGGAAGCCGGATTCACTATATCCCTCGTTGCTGAAATCCATTTGATGTGTTTCCGTAGAACGACCGTACCCTGGCCATACGAACTTCGTTTGGGCTCCATGACCTGCCAAAACGACCGCAACGAAAATTCGTATCCTTCTGTCACAAACTTTGTCTGTTTCGGAATAATTTCGGAGGCCGAAAACGGCTTGCAGAATTGAGTTTCGGATGATTTAGAGGTTGGCGTGCACTCTTCCACTAGTAGATAAAGGGGATTTAGCCCCGGTTCATTTGGCCTTTTAGCCCCGGTTCTGGAACCGGGGCAACAGGGTCGGTACTAATGCTCTGACCCTTTAGTCCCGGTTCAATCCAGAACCGGGGCAAAAGGGTGTCCACGTGGCCTGTGCACCGAGTCCAGGCAGGAGGGGCTTTAGTCCCGGTTGGTGGTACCAACCGGGACCAAAAGGCATGCACGTGTCAGCATTTCTGTAGCTGTGGTTTTTGTTTTTTTTTTTTGAAAGGGGAGGGGGGGTTTTAGGTTTTGGGGGTTAATTTAGGTGTTTGATATATTGTGTTAGCTAGCTAATTAATAGAGAGAAGTACTTCTCTCTTATGTCCGTGCTTTTGGTCGACGCTACATACTACACATACGTATATATATGGACTAGAGTCACGCTAGCTAGCTAGCTAGCTGCTAGCTATACTAAGCAAACGAAGGAACAGAAGATCTCGTATATATAATCAACATATATATATATATGCATACAGAGAGAAGTAATAATATCGACCACCTCTCCTTCTCCGAGAGATTGGTCGAACAACAAGTTCTCGTATATCTATCGATCCGACACTACCGGGCACATATATACAATAATTATCTCTTACAAAAATAATCTCCTAACACATGGATGCAGGGTCCACATAGTATTCTCCGTCTTCAGCGATCACGTGTTCAAGGAAGAATGCCGCCAATTCCTCTTGAATTGCTCGCAGACGATCTGGTGTTAGGAGTTCATCCCGCATCCGAAACATCTAATTTGAAGTAGGGGGTCAATACATGAAATGATGCTATAAATTTGTGAATATTATTGATTGCTTACGCACTTTAAATTGTTCATCAGTGTAGCCCCGCTCACAGGTCGTGTGGCGGATGGACTCGCAAATGTAGTATCCACAATAATCATTCCCGGATTCCTGCCACAACCACTTTACAAGAAATAGAGCTCAATCAAACTGATAAGCAAGAATGCCAAATTGGTATTGATGAAACTAGCTAGCGCTTGAATCAAGATATAGGAGATGCGCGCGCGGAACATGCTACTATATAGTACTTACTTTCGGGTATCTAAATTGTAGCTTCTTCGGCAGTCCCGGAGCTTTTTTGCTGAATGTTTTCCAAGCCCTGCCAGACAAAGGAAACAATTAGTTGATATCAGAAATGAAGTTGCTGATATATATGCATGGTGGATAATATTGATCGATTTAACTTACCTGGCTAGCATTTGAGTCATGTCCGCATACTCCTCGGGATCTTTACGTTTAGAGTCGAAGACAGTTACTATTCCCTTCTCAAGCTTAATCTCTAAGAGAATATAGTGGAAGCTGCGCACGAATGCATGAGATCATTACATCACTATAAACTTGACTGATATATATAAGGGAAACCAAATATGCACAAGACATTAACACTCACTTGAAGTTGTAAGGAAAGAGTATTATATCTTTGTTTTCATTTACCACCAACGATAGCAAGTTGGTCTCGGTATCGCCGGGACGCAATTTAACCTCGGTTGCACCAATACTTCATCATTAGGCGAAAGTAACAGTAGCATGATGGTACGAAGCTCTCCAAAGTTGTTTTGGAACGAAGTCCCAGATAAGATAATCCGTAACAAAAGACGGATTATCCTATCAGGGACTCCGTTCCAGAACATCTTTGCATAACTTCGTACCAACATGCCCCGGTTACTTCTGGCAAATGATGAAGTCATGGAATTTTTCAATACTTTGACACTAGCTAGGCAACCTCTCTCGACCCCTCGACCCCCGACTGCTCGGCGATCCACAAACCCTAGACCCCCTCATGTCACATTTTGTCTAGCTATAGTGTCAAAGGATTCAACAAAACCAATACTTCATCATTAGGCGAAAGTAACAGTAGCATGATGGTACGAAGCTCTCCAAAGTTATTTTGGAACGGAGTCCCCGATAGGATAATTCGTAACAAAAGACGGATTATTCTATCAGGAACTCCGTTTCAAAATATCTTTGCATAACTTTGTACCAAAATGCCCCGGTTACTTCTGGCTAATGATGAAGTCATGGAATTCTTCAATACTTTGACACTAGCTAGGCAACCTCTCTCGACCCCTCGACCCCCGACTGCTCGGCGATCCACAACCCTAGACCCCCTCATGTCACATTTTGTCGAGTGTCAAAGGATTCAACAAAACCAATACTTCATCATTAGGCGAAAGTAACAGTAGCATGATGGTACGAAGCTCTCCAAAGTTATTTTGGAACGGAGTCCCCGATAGGATAATTCGTAACAAAAGACGGATTATTCTATCTGGAACTCCGTTCCAAAATATCTTTGCATAACTTTGTACCAAAATGCCCCGGTTACTTCTGGCAAATGATGAAGTCATGGAATTCTTCAATACTTTGACCCCCGACTGCTCGGCGATCCACAACCCTAGACCCCCGACTGCTAGGCAACCTCTCGACCCCTCGCCCTTCGGCCTCTCGGTCCCTCGACGACCCTCGACCCCTCGACCTTCGGCCTCGGTCCCTCGACGACCCTCGACCCCGCCCCCCCCTAATGTCGAAGTTATCGGGGAGAGGGTGTATATCGACATAGACATATCCGATAAAAAAAGAGGAAGAAGAAGAAAAAAGGAACCGCTAGAGGAGAAGATCGAAGAAAAAAAAAGAAAAAAAAGGAGAAGAAGAGAAAATTTCTCTTCTTCTCCTCTATTCCTTTCTTCTTCTCCTCTTTTTTTCTTTTTTTTCTTCTTCTTATTTATTTCTCCTCTTCTTCCTCTCCTCTTCTTCTTTCTTTCCTCTTTCTTATTTTCTTCTTTCCTATCCTTCTTTTTCTTTTTTTTCTTCTTCTTATTTATTTCTCCTCTTCTTTCTCTCCTCTTCTTCTTTCTTTCCTCTTTCTTATTTTCTTCTTTCCTATCCTTCTTTTTCTAAATTTGTAACTTTTGCATATATAAAACTTTCTATATATATTTAGCATATATAAACAAAAAACTATATAGCCACATACACATATATATACATCACATATACACACATCACATATATACAGCAACTTCCTAAGAAAAAATATATTTATATACACATAAATATATATTTAACATATATATTTAGCAAATTCCTAAGAAAAAAAAAGATATACACATACATATAAATACAGCAACTATATACAGCAACTATATATACTGCAATTTCCTAAGAAAATTCCTAAGAAAAAAAATATACACATATATACATATATATACACAGCAACTATATATATATATACAGCAATATATATTAAACATATAAAAAAAAGGGAGCCGGCCCTCACATCGGCAGGGCTGGGCGGCGCGACGGCGGCGGGGCGGGGCGGCGACGAGGCGGCGTCGGGGCGCGGCGGCGCGACGGCGGCGGGGCGGGGCGCGCGGCGGCGCGGGGCGACGGGCCGGCCGGGGGGCGCGGCGACGGCGCGGGGCGGGGCGACGGCGCGGGGCGGAGCGACGAGGCGGCGTCGGGGGCGACGGCGACGGGGCGACGGGGGCGACGGCGACGGCGACGGGGACGGAGCAGATCGAGGGCGGCGTCGGGGCTGGGAAGAAGGAGAAACTGAACGAAATTTTCGCAAGTGTAGCTTATATAGGAGGAGTATTAGTCCCGGTTCTTGGCACAAACCGGGACTAATAGCCCCCTTTAGTCCCGGTTGCTGCCACCAACCGGGACTAAAGGTCCCTTTTGAGCAGCCCAAAGGGCGGGAAGGAGGCGCCTTTAGTCCCGGTTGGTGGCAGCAACCGGGACTAATGCCACCCTTTAGTCCCGGTTGGTGGCAGCAACCGGGACTAAAGGCCTTGCCGCGGTGCGGTGGGAAGTTTAGTCCCACCTCGCTAGTTGAGGGAGAGCAGCACCAGTTTATAAGCCCCGCTGCCTCTCTCCTCTCGAACTCCTCTAAACTGCAGGCCTAAGGGCCTAAACTGACACTGCTTTGCCTGTGGACTTGCTGGGCTTTCTACGGGCCTGAATCCTGGCCCATGGTTGGGTTTCTAGTCGTATTCAGGCCGTGTGGGCCCAGCAGGTGGCATATTTTTTTCCTTTTTTGCTTTATTTATTTCTAAGTTGTTTTTTGCTGTATTTAGAGTTGCTTTATTTATTTTATTTTCTTTGTTTATTTCTAAGTTGTTTTTTGCTGTATTTAGAGTTGCTTTATTTATTTTACTTCCTTTATTTATTTTCTTTGTTGCTTTATTTATTTTATTTTGTTTATACTTAATTACAACAAAATACTTATTGTTGCTATTTATTTCTAAGTTGTTTTTTGCTGTATTTAGAGTTGCTTTATTTATTTTATTTTCTTTGTTTATTTCTAAGTTGTTTTTTGCTGTATTTAGAGTTGCTTTATTTATTTTACTTTCTTTATTTATTTTCTTTGTTGCTTTATTTATTTTATTTTGTTTATACTTACAACAAAATACTTATTGTTGCTATTTATTTTTCAAGTTTGTTTTGTTTTGTTTTGTTTTGTTAGTGCAAGTAGTATTGAAATTTGAATAGTTCAAACGGACAATGGTATCATACTCGTTTGTTACAAAGTTGGCATGGTATCATCATAATAGTTGCGGAAATAACTCTTCACTTTTTCTTCGCTTGTGTCATTTGCTTATTGCGCCGTAACCATGGATAATCTTCATTGTTTATCAGGATGCTTGGGTCAGCCTTGACTTTGAAGGGAGGAATTTCATGAAACTTTTCATAATCTTCAGACATGTCTGTCTTGCCCTCCACTCCCAGGATGTCCCTTTTTCCTGAAAGAACTATGTGGCGCTTTGGCTCATCGTATGATGTATTCGCTTCCTTATTTTTTCTTTTTCTCGGTCTGGTAGACATGTCCTTCACATAGATAACCTGTGCCACATCATTGGCTAGGACGAACGGTTCGTCAGTGTATCCAAGATTTTTCAGATCCACTGTTGTCATTCCGTACTGTGGGTCTACCTGTACCCCGCCTCCTGACAGATTGACCCATTTACACTTAAACAAAGGGACCTTAAAATCATGTCCGTAGTCAAGTTCCCATATGTCCACTATGTAACCATAATATGTGTCCTTTCCCCTCTCGGTTGTTGCATCAAAGCGGACACCGCTGTTTTGGTTGGTGCTCTTTTGATCTTGGACAATCGTGTAAAATGTATTCCCATTTATCTCGTATCCTTTGTAAATCAATACAGTCGAAGATGGTCCCCTGGACAACAAGTACAACTCATCACAAACAGTGTTGTCACCTCTGAGACGTGTTTCCAACCAACTGCTGAAAGTCCTGATGTGTTCACGTGTAATCCAGTCGTCGCACTGCTCCGGGTGTTTGGAGCGCAGACTGTTCTTGTGTTCATCGACATACGGGGTCGCCAATGTAGAGTTCTGTAGAACTGTGTAGTGTGCTTGAGACCAAGAATAACCGTCCCTGCATATTATTGAGTCCCTTCCAAGCGTGCCTTTTCCAGTCAGTCTCCCCTCGTACCGCGATTTAGGGAGACCTATCTTATTAAGGCCAGGAATGAAGTCAACACAAAACCAGATGACATCCTCTGTTTGATGGCCCATGGAGATGCTTCCTTCTGGCCTTGCGCGGTTACGGACATATTTCTTTAGGACTCCCATGAACCTCTCAAAGGGGAACATATTGTGTAGAAATACGGGCCCCAGAATGACAATCTCGTCGACTAGATGAACTAGGACGTGTGTCATGATATTGAAGAAGGATGGTGGGAACACAAGCTCGAAACTGACAAGACATTGCGCCACATCACTCCTTAGCCTTGGTACGATTTCTGGATCGATCACCTTCTGAGAGATTGCATTGAGGAATGCACATAGTTTCACAATGGCTAATCGGACGTTTTCCGGTAGAAGCCCCCTCAATGCAACCGGAAGCAGTTGCGTCATAATCACATGGCAGTCATGAGACTTTAGGTTTTGGAACTTTTTCTCTGCCATATTTATTATTCCCTTTATATTCGACGAGAAGCCAGTCGGGACCTTCATACTGAGAAGGCATTCAAAGAAGATTTCTTTCTCTTCTTTCGTAAGAGCATAGCTGGCAGGACCTTCATACTGCTTCGGAGGGATGCCGTCTTTTTCGTGCAAACGTTGCAGGTCCTCCCGTGCCTCAGCTGTATCTTTTGTCTTTCCATACACGCCCAAGAAGCCTAGCAGGTTCAAGCAAAGGTTCTTCGTCACGTGCATCACGTCGATTGAAGAGCGGACCTCTAGGTCTTTCCAGTAGGGTAGGTCCCAAAATATAGATTTCTTCTTCCACATGGGTGCGTGTCCCTCATCGTCATTCGGAACAGCTAGTGCGCCGGGGCCCTTTCCGAAGATTACGTGTAAATCATTGACCATAGCAAGTACGTGATCACCGGTACGCATGGCGGGCTTCTTCCGGTGATCTGCCTCGCCTTTGAAATGCTTGCCTTTCTTTCGACATTGATGGTTGGTCGGAAGAAATCGACGATGGCCCAGGTACACATTCTTCCTGCACTTGTCCAGGTATATACTTTCAGTGTCATCTAAACAGTGCGTGCATGCGTGGTATCCTTTGTTTGTCTGTCCTGAAAGGTTACTGAGAGCGGGCCAATCGTTGATGGTCACAAACAGCAACGCCTTTAGGTCAAATTCCTCCTGTTTGTGCTCATCCCACGCACGTACACCGTTTCCATTCCACAGCTGTAAAAGTTCTTCAACTAATGGCCTTAGGTACACATCAATGTCGTTGCCGGGTTGCTTAGGGCCTTGGATGAGAACTGGCATCATAATGAACTTCCGCTTCATGCACATCCAAGGAGGAAGTTTATACATACATAGAGTCACGGGCCAGGTGCTGTGATTGCTGCTCTGCTCCCCGAAAGGATTAATGCCATCTGCGCTTAGAGCAAACCATACGTTCCTTGCGTCCTTTGCAAACTCCTCCCAGTACTTTCTCTCGATTTTTCTCCATTGCGACCCGTCAGCGGGTGCTCTCAACTTCCCGTCTTTCTTACGGTCCTCACTGTGCCATCGCATCAACTTGGCATGCTCTCTGTTTCTAAACAAACGTTTCAACCGTGGTATTATAGGAGCATACCACATCACCTTCGCAGGAACCCTCTTCCTGGCGGGCTCGCCATCAACATCACCAGGGTCATCTCGTCTGATCTTATACCGCAATGCACCGCATACCGGGCATGCGTTCAGATCGTTGTATGCACCGCGGTAGAGGATGCAGTCATTAGGGCATGCATGTATCTTCTGCACCTCCAATCCTAGAGGGCATACGACCTTCTTTGCTGCGTATGTACTGTCGGGCAATTCGTTATCCTTCGGAAGCTTCTTCTTCAATATTTTCAGTACCTTCTCAAATCCTTTGTCAGCCACAGCATTCTCTGCCTTCCACTGCAGCAATTCCAGTACGGTACCGAGCTTTGTGTTGCCATCTTCGCAATTGGGGTACAACCCTTTTTTGTGATCCTCTAACATGCGATCGAACTTCAGCTTCTCCTTTTGACTTTCGCATTGTGTCCTTGCATCGACAATGACCCGGCGAAGATCATCATTTGGTTCCTCTTGATCTTCAGCAGCTTCACCCGTTGCAGCATCATTGGGCACATCGTCTGGTTCCTCTTGATCTTCACCAGCTCCCCCCATTGCAGCATCACCGTATTCAGGGGGCACATAGTTGTCATCGTACTCTTCTTCTTCGCCGTCTTCCATCATAACCCCTATTTCTCCGTGCCTCGTCCAAACATTATAGTGTGGCATGAAGCCCTTGTAAAGCAGGTGGGAGTGAAGGATTTTTCGGTTAGAGTAAGACATCGTATTCACACATTTAGTGCATGGACAACACATAAAACCATTCTGCTTGTTTGCCTCTGCCGCATTTAGAAACTCACGCACGCCCTTAATGTACTCGGAGGTGTGTCTGTCACCGTACATCCATTGGCGGTTCATCTGCGTGCATTTATATATAATTAATTGTGTCAAAAACCATTACAGAACATCATAAATAGATAATTAAGTGACCAAATGGATAAAAGTTCATCATCACATTAAAACCAAAGTACATACATATATAGTTCTCATCTAACAACATATAGCTCTCCATACACATCGAAACTATGTAAAACATTTCAACGCGAAAACAAATGCTATCATAATCGCAACCAAGGTAACAATTGATCCAACGGCATAATGATACCAAGCCTCGGTATTAATGGCATATTTTCTAATCTTTTTAATCTTCAACCGCATTGCATCCATCTTGATCTTGTGATCATCGACGACATCCGCAACATGCAACTCCAATATCATCTTCTCGTCCACAATTTTTTTTATTTTTTCCTTCAAGAATTTGTTTTCTTCTTCAACTAAATTTAACCTCTCGACAATAGGGTCCATCTTGATCTTGTGATCATCGATAACTTCCGCAACATGCAACTCCAATTCCATCTTCTCCTCCTCCATTTTTTCCAATTTTTTCTTTAACGAAATGTTTTCCTCTTCAACTAAATTTAACCTCTCCACAAGAGGGTCGGTTGGAATTTCCGGTTCAACTACCTCCTAGACATAATAAAACATCTATGCATGTCAGGTTGGTCGGCATAACTATCATAAGCACTAAAACATATAGTTATAAATTAAAGATAATATACCACATCTGAATCGTAGACCGGACGAGGGCCCACGTGGGCGGATATCAAAACCATCGCACTATATAATAACAAGCAATAATAAACGTAAGAAAATTAGACAAATATCTATCTAAAGCAATAATAAAAGTAAGAAAAGCATGGACATAACAAGAGGCTCACCACGGTGGTGCCGGTGACGAGATCGGCGGGGGCGATCGACGGCGGCGAAGACGGGGACGGGACGTGACGGACCGCTAAACCTAGACAAATCTCGGAGAAAATAGAGCTTCGAGAGGAGAAAAGCTTAACTAGTGTGGCTCGGGCATTCCACCGAACACGTTGTGTGCATAGGAGGTGAGCTAGAGCACCACTAACCCCTCTCCCCCTCGGCCAGAAAAAAAAACAGAGCAGTGAGCTCTGCTCTTGAGTGAGGGGGTTTATATAGGCAACTCACTGGTCCCGGTTGGTTCTACAAACCGGGGCTAAAGGGGTGCCTTTGGTCCCGGTTCATAAAACAAACCGGGACCAATAGTGGTGGGCCAGGAGCAAGAGCCATTGGTCCCGGTTTTTAGCTCCAACCGGGACCAATAGGTCCAGACGAACCGGGACCAATGGCCCACGTGGCCCGGCCGGCCCCCTGGGCTAACGAACCGGGTCCAGTACCCCCATTGGTCCCGGTTCTAGATTGAACCGGGGCTAATGGGCTGGACCAATGCCGTGTTTTCTACTAGTGAGCCAAGTGCATGTGATTTTTGCACTGTTAAGTTGCCAAAGTGTCGGTGGCCACTCTCCGGGCATTGATTTTCATCTTCTGAGGCACATTGGCCGACCAAATACGGTTCCACACTGAGCGGTTAACCTCCGGGTTCGAGCTAGATGATCCATTAGCAAAAGCGATGATGTGATCGCATGTGGCCAACTTGTACGCACTCCTTACCATGAAAGCGCCACATCTCCGGGAACCAAGAGACGAAGTTGGCGCGATTGCGGGGAGATGTTCTGATTTTTAGTATGTAATCCACGTCCATAGGCCAAAAGAATTCCCGTAGGCGATCCACACGCCAAGCCCGTTGTCATCAATCAGTTACCCTTAGGTGTAATAGGGCGAAATGTCGACGGGCGAGTGATCCAAGGGTCTCTCCACGTATGAATATCAGCTCCGTTGCCAACCCTCCAAATAACACCTCTCTTTAGCAGGTCGAGACCATGTAAAATACCCTTCCAAACTGAAGAACCGTTGCCTGAGAAAGCCGTATCCAACAGCTGTCCCGAAGTGTAGTATCTGGCCTTCATAAGTCGTGCACAGAGGTTGTCCGGCGTGTCTATCAAGCGCCAAGGTTGTTTGGCCAACAATGCTTGGTTAAAAGCCCTCATGTCCTTAAACCCCATGCCACCCATAGATTTAGGTAGCCTCAATCAGTCCCAACTCATCCATGCCATCTTCTTCTTGCCGTTTTCAACTCCCCGCCAATATTGACGGATCATACGAGTCAACTCGTCACAAACCGAAGCAGGGAGCTTAAAGACACTCATGACATAAGTAGGCAGGGCCTGTGCCACAGCCTTGATCAAAATCTCCTTATTGCCAGATGAAACATATTGCTCACTCCAATTAATGAGTTTCTTGCGTAATCGTTCATGGATGGTTTCAAATTTTCCTTTGTGTACTACTCCTTTCGGGACTGGAAGACCCAAGTACTACGGTTAAAAAACTTCTTTTGTAATCTCCAGAACAGATTTAACCTCTTGCACCACACTTGGCAAGCAATTATCTGAGAAAAGGATGGAGCACTTCGACGGGTCGATTAATTGTCCAGTCGCCGCCGTATACGTGTTCAACACACCTTTAACCAAACGAGCTTGCTGTTCTATAACCGGAAGGGAGTCGTCCGCAAACAGAAGATGTGATATAACCGGAGCACTCCTCCATATCTTGACCCCTTGTAGTCCTTCTTCTCTTATGTAGTTGTTGTCAGTTGACTGCTCATACGTGCTTCGGTGCTTGGGTTCTTGCCACACCACGGTGCGCGCTGTGCTAAAAACTGTACCATGGTGACTTACCCCGTTACATTCATGACCTACCAAGCCCCGAACATGTTTGATGGGAGGCATGGGTGATTTCGCCCTCATGATTGTCAAAAGAAAAAAAATGTTCAACATGAAAGTTCTTCACCTTGGCGAGCCGAACAACTTTTAATTTTGGGTGATTTCAAATTGAAGTTGTACGCGTCATGTGGGTCTAAAAAACGAATTGATGTCTCAGGCCCACGCCCCACGAGTATATCGGGATTTGGATGGAAATTGGTGTCATTTTCTTGTATAGAAAGTCCAGCCATAATATATATATATATATATATATATATATATATATATATATATATATATATATATATATATATATATATATATATATAAGGTGATGGCCGATTGAATAATACATAATCAATCAATCTATCAATCATTTTTACCTTTATGTTTCTCCCCTTCCTTTTCTTCTTCCTTGTTTTCATTGTTCTTTGTGTTTGATGGCCATAAGGGTGATTAGGTTGACATAGAGCAGCCCACAACTGTTGCGTGCCCAAATGGGGGTCCATTCAGGGCTTGTGGTATATCGGGTCTTTAGAAGATCTCAACAACATGTCTTGTGTATCGTGCTCCCGGTGAGGCTCCTATGTGACTTGTCCTGTGTATCATGCTCAACGCCGGGGATACACAGTGATGTGTTCATGTGCGAACTCACTTTTTGGTGACTCCGCCGGGGATGAAATTCCGAACGTTCCATCCTGACCGTTCTTGGTACAAAGAGACCATCATCAAGAAGATACAATGTAGAAAGCTATGGGTACCAAATTCACTTACATAGATGCAAATATTTCATATGTTGGTTTTGCTATATTCAACAACAAAGGTGGACCTGGTTTTGAAGTGAATTTGATTTTCAGGGTCGAATATGACAAGTCTGAAATGTGTACTAGGCTTGATAGGGTCTTTTGTACGTCAATGGAAGGTGCTTTGCATCAAAGTTCAAGCTTCACTGCTCCTTACATGTTTGCAATTTCTCGATCATAGTCGTGGGGAGCTCTTTAGAACTAGAATAGGTTGGGAAGTTCCGATAGGTAGCTCTAATAGTGGGTCGTGCTGTGTTCTTTGTATCATGTGCTTCCTTCTTGTTGAGCGCCTGTCAAACAGTTGTTGCTGATGCTTAAAAACTTGTAATGATTCCGTTTTAGCTACTGATGGCTGTGGGTGAGAGCTGTGGAACTTTTGTTCTTTGACTGTTTGCCTTGGCTTTTAATAAAAAGTTGGGGCGGGGAGAAACCCCTTATATTAAAAAAAGATATTGATCAAACTTGGCAAACAAAAATAATTTTCTTCGCGATCCGTTCTATGAAAAGTTAGACCATGTAACATGAACTCTAGCTAAGTGTGTACAATAATTTAATTTTGAATATATCCCCATATCATAAATGAGCATACATTTTCATGAAATTACACATCTAAACGAATCTACCTTTCTCCTACATTTGTTTCAAACATATAACTGTATTTCTAGGGACATTATCACTCACATGAAACATGCAATTCTACCTTCATGTGTGATAACAAGTATGTCAGTTCAAATAAGTTATTAAATGATGCATTATAAATTGATATAAAATACGTTATTAAATCATTATTAAATCATGCATTATAAATTGATATTAAATGATGCATTATTAAATCATGTATTTCTAGGAGGGGAGGAAGGAGCTCACGCCCCCCGGCGGCTAGGGTTTGGGTGCCGCCCGGGTCGCCCTAGCGGGGACGACACGGGGGCTGCTGTCGGTCATGGGTTAATTCTGTCTAAAACATGACAACCGACAATTGATCCCCCCTTGTTGAGATCGCTCAACCATGCATCTTCCTAAATCTTGGTCCTATGGAGCAGTGGAAATACAAAGCGTGCCTCCCTTTCTCATATGGATGGAGAGCACTCGAGTTGAAGATGTTCTTCTAGCTGAAGTCACACATAGACATGATGTTGTACCCAAACTTACCATATCAAAGCGTCTTCCTAGGCAGTTAGAAAAGCATATGGGCAACATGTTAAGATTTTCTTATGCAATGGAAAAATGTCATCTGTACACTGAAAAGGAAATCACCAATTAAACTTCCAATATTTTTGTGTACAAGTAAAAAAAGTCAACACACATGTGTTTTTAGACCAGCACGCTCGCAGTTACAACCTTTAGCAGTAATTTTCGACATGAAATTTTCAGGGATGCACTATTTTTGCATCCAAAAACATCTATTGCAGTAACTTCACAAGTTATTGGAATTGCGGATGAACTTTAGAATAAAAAAATGCAGAGCTATCCGGAACACCATGTAATCTTTAGGCATCAGTACTATATATATGGAATGAGCATAAGACGGCAAGATCTTAGACATCAAGGTTGTCTATCACTATTTGAAGGGGTCGGCCACCAGCAAATCATGGATATGCTCGTCGAGATAGAACTCAGTATGACGACGACTACTCTTGTATTCAAATCAACGAAAAAAATAGCGCGCTATCTAAAATAGCGAGGCCCTTCTCCAAATGCTATACAAGTTATTACGTGCTATTTGCATGCTATATTCAAAATAGCGTTTTGAAAAAAATGCCAAATATATCATAGAAATAAAGGATTTCAACGTCTAAAATTTTGTTTATGAGCTATACATGAATACCGCTGGTGTACACATTATGACATTAGATGCACTTAAGAGAATTCTTCTTGTTTTCGTCCAGAAAGATGCAATATTTTCATCCTAGATGGGCCTATTGTTGCGTTGCATTGGGCCGATGTCCGATGGGCTGCTATGGGCTGAGTGTCGTCCATGTTTTTATCGCTCCACGCTAAAAACGCTAAAACATTTTTGCGTTTAGCACCGTTATAGCACGCTATAACGTGAATAGCGGCATAGCGTGTAAAATAGGTAAAATATAACGTGACACCCTCAAATATGCTATAGCGAAGTTTAAACGCCGAAATAGCGCGCTATTTGTTTCGTTGATTCAAATTGAGCATCTCGAGAAGCTCTGTTTTCCACTTGTAGCAGCATCTGTTGATAGGCTACCCATTCACTATTGTATTCACAGTATACTTCAATTTCAAATTTGTTTACCGCTTTTGCATTCAAGACAAAGAACCTGGCAAAGTCTGTATGTTCCCTATAGCGACTGAATGACTTGAATACCACCTTTTTGAGAGTGGTCTGAAGGCATTCAATTGGATGTAGGGGGTCATACTGAGGCTCAATTTTTCTATTCTTCTTGCCATTTATGTCAAACTGTGAAATGAAATTAAGACGCATATGTTAATATGCTGATGCAAACTATAGCCTAGATAATATGTTTATCAAACAAGACAGTTACAGCAAGGAAAGTTTGAGTACTAACCCTGACATAGAGCTTTTCGAGACATGGGAACCACCTGAGAATGTCAAGAACTTCTTGCAATTGATAGCCAGAAGGCCTGACAGCCAAAACCTTGACAGTACGCATCGGATTTGACAAGCTGACTTGGCTTACTCCCTGATGTAAACACAAATGAACATGATAATATACTTATTATATTTGGCATGTAGGAACGCAAAGTGCAATAAGATTCAAGGACGTTTCTGCTGCTCTACCTGGCAGAGTAGGGGCATGGAGACGACACGGAAGAAAGGGCCCAATGTCTCAAGTTTAGGTGCCCTAATTACCGTAATAGTCGCATAATCATCTCGGTGACCATAAGGCAATAATAACCTTTCAAGGCAAGGAGCATCTTCGATGACCAGTTCTACTTCCTCAAAATAGATATGATGGAAGCCGATGCTCCTAAGAGTTGCCGAGCTAATAGAGAGACAATTTACAGAACAAACCACAGATATGTATAAGCTCTCCAATGCATGGCAGCTAGAGAGCATGCCGTGGAAGGCGTCCCCCGAGATGGAGACGTGAGATAGGGTGAGCTGCTTGAGGAGGGGGAAATTCATGGACGATGCAATCTCAGCGGGTAAATCACAATGGTCGAACTTGGCAACAACGAGGGTAGGTGCTGACCGGAGTGCGGATGGCGGCAGTGGGAGGTCCGCATAGCTGATATCGAGCTCCTGGAGTTTGTCGAGGACGCCGGAGCAAAACCAGCTCTCCACCGCCTTAGTGCGGGGACAGGAACCGGGATGGGGTTTTAGGGTTGGCCCTAGATCGTGATGGTGCCAGGGAAAGTAGAATCGGTTGACTTGGCCAGAGTGCAGGGAGATTATCTTGGAGACGGCAGAGAAGGAGATGGAGCCGGAGGGGGCGGGAAATCCGTACAGGCAGGGGCTGACCTCGAGGTTGAGAGGCGCGACGCGCCAGAGGTGGCGCCATCGGCGGGAGAGGGCCATGGTGCGGCCGCCGTCCGTGGTGTGGAGCAGGGAGATGATGGTGCTGAGTATTTCATCGGGGAGCCTGCTGATAAAATCCACGGCGGCCTCGTCGCAGTCAGCTCCCCGTTCCCGCTTCAGCGTGGTTCCGGCGGCCCGCTTCTTGCCCATGGCCGGTGAGAAGGAAGATTGGGCGCAGGGGAGTCTGGCTGGCACTCCCGACCTCGCCCGGCACCGGCGCGCTTGATCCCTTTGACGGAGAGATTCGGGGTTTTCGGGGAGTCAGTTCACCCCGTGGGTTTGGGCCTTTGGGCTTTGGGCACAACAAACTGCATGTACAGTCGTTTTTGGAACAAGGGAAACCCAGCCCGGCCCCATTTGCAACGAGTAGTAGCTTCAACATCCTTCAATATGACCTTCCAAACATGCCAGCTCCAACCGCACATCATCCTGGACTCGTAAAATTAAAAAGTTAGTGCAACTCTAGGCCTTCCCCACGAACTTGATCCTCTAAACTTTCCCCTCACGTTTAATCCATCAAATATTCAGGAATTAAATTTGGCGGCACCAACCCATCCAGGTTCAAATCCTAGAATTGGCATGGGTGCTCGTATTTTCCTGAATTTATTTCAAATTTTCGGGCAATACACATTCAGTGAAACACAATGTTCCCATCAACTATGAGGTGTCTGTGACGACTTCATCAATTTCAAGATTTGTCACCTCAGTCTCAAAGGTGTTCATACGGGTAGGGATGTGGGAATGCTTACCGGGAGGCCCACGACGACATACACCCAGCTAAACGCCAAGGCCAATGAACATAATAGTCCATGGGATGGCCTAGCAGGCACTCATCTTCCGAGGGCGATCAAGGCACCAGTTGGGCAAGGTTCACTAGTCCATCCCAGGAAGACCAATAGTAAGTCGGCTACCTGAGGCATCGCCCATGATCTCCACTATGAATTAAGTATGTACATTACTCAGTGACAATATATTCCTTTAACCGCCACCTGGACTTGTTGGTCCGGTCTGATTCTTTTAACGACAATGGTTTTGCTTCAGAAAACTACTTTGGAGGTCCGTAAAGTTGCTGATCAGCGATGGAGCCGCGTCGAACTTGGGTGAAGAGGTGATCTGTCACCTTTTCCTCAGTGCAGAGGGACATGTGTTGGTTTTTTACATAGGATTATCCTATCTTTTTAGTCGTGTACTATCGATGTTTACGTAGCTTGTAAGTGAATCTTTATTTTATTAATGTGACACATATTACTATGCAAAAAAGAAGCAAACGGTCACCATCAACTGGCTGAAAAGAAATTTTGCGTCCGCCGCCTTTGATGTGCAACACGTGTCCATGTGGACCTAACACACGTCTCCACCTTCCCCTGATTTCTGAACCAACGCCCAGCTGTTCTTCC
The DNA here is from genome assembly GCA_902687465.1 of Secale cereale. Classification (NCBI taxonomy): domain Eukaryota; kingdom Viridiplantae; phylum Streptophyta; class Magnoliopsida; order Poales; family Poaceae; genus Secale; species Secale cereale. Next base: position 1,964,545 of record LR738715.1, on the reverse strand, counting down.
CCACTCTATTCTCTCGCATCTCTTCTCTCATGGTGCAGAGTGGACATGGCATTGGAAGCTGAGCGCCGCTGCCGCTCACACTAGGCAGCCGGTCTCCCCGCCGCTTAGATCTCTCCTGCCCTGGGCACAGGATCTGTCCCGAGCTTGCCCGGAAAGCAGCCGGAGGCGAAGGACTCGACAGTTCCTGTGACGAGGAGAGAGAGAGAGAGAGAGAGAGAGAGGGTAGGTCATGGGGGAGGAGAGGCACGGCGAGTTAGAGTAAAGAAAGGGAGGAAGGAGGCGGCGAAAAAAGGGCTCGTCGGCGGGCAGTGGGATCACAAGCTTCAGGCGTGAGCTGTCTTGGTGTTGCAGTGTAGCACACGGCCTCTTCGTCGGCACTGTCGATGTCGGGGGAGCGCTCACTGATGGATCCTTTCCAGTCCTGTGTGGCATGTTGGGCCCGGCGGTTGCAATGTCACCAATGTTTATGAAACAAAGCTCTTATTGCAATAGTCACCGACGTGTTTCTGAAACAAACCTCTTGTTTGAATAGTCATCGAAGTGTTTCTGAAACAAAGGCCTTGTTGCAATAGTCAGTACTCTTGTTGTAAAGAACGATCGTACAGTGAGCAATCTAGAACGGATGGCTCGCGAGGCGGCGGATCTTCTGAAAAGATCCACGGGCCGACGCGTAGCACTCCTCATAGGTAAAATGGAAAATTAAAATAGTTGAAGAACGGAGGAAAAAAAAGAGGGATATACATATATCAGATCCCCAATTCCCTCTCCTTGCACATGGCGGCGCCGCCGCTGCAATCAGCAGATTAATCTCGACCAGCTATCTTCTCCTACCCTGCCAGGCTGACGACACCACCATCGAAAAAACTAAGGCCAGTGCGTCCCATGGACGACTTCACCTTGCCCAAGCGACCGCGCCATGCCGCTGCCGGACGAACTCCTGCACGCCATCTTGTCCGAAAAAGGCTTTCGCCCCGCTTTATAGATAAAGCATAAGTCCATACAGCCACATCTCAGGTACAGTCAGCAAGAAAGGAGAAAACGCTGGGGCCACAGCACAAAGAAGCCCAAAAGAAAGGAAAAAACAAAGGCCTCCAGGGGCAAGCTAAGTAGCAGACGAGCGGTCGGAGAGCCGGCGCGCAGAAGACACCAGGGCGTCCAAGAGAAGCTGAAGACGATCACGATCCCTCGGCCTAGCGAGCGGATGCCAGTGCTGCAGGAGGGCAAGAAATTTGAAGAACGAGTCAGAAGCACGTCGTGGTAACACCCGCTCAATCACCATCTTATTGTGGGTAGTCCAGAGAGTCCACATCATATCCACGAAGATAAGCCAGAACAGTCGGCGCTTACGGCCAACCTGGGTGGCCCTAACTTGCAGAAACCCTGCGAGGTCAGTGGCCTCCCACTCCGGCCCAAGAGGCTCATGAACAAAGCACCAAAGTGCCTGCGCTGCTATGCACGAGAAAAGAATGTGCGTTCCCGTTTCCGGGACATGGCACAAAGGGCACAGTCCATTGCCCGGACCATGGCGCTTCAACACCTCGGTCCCTGAAGGGGGACGGTCTTGAAGAAGTTGCCAAACAAAAATCTTGATCTTCAAAGGTAGCGGTGCCTTCCACAATGGGGATAGCCACGGTAGAACCGGCAGCCTACATAATGCCTGATAAGCCGAACTAACGGAGAAATCGCCCGAAGGCGAAAGGCTCCACGACACCGAATCAAGGTCCAGGGACAGAGGAAGAGGGACTACTTCCCTCAGGTCTGCCCATTCCCTGACCTCAACAGGTCCGAAGGAGCGGCGGAACGCAATGTTTCATCCGTCCTCCAGAGCCGCCTCAGAGACTAGAATGCCCGGGTCCGCACAAATCGCAAAGAGACGCGGGAACTGCAGGCGGAGAAGCTCGCCCTGAAGCCAGGGGCCAACCAAAATTGGGTCCCAGACCCATTACCAACCGAAAAGCGCACACCCAACCTAATCTCTTCCTTGATGGCCTGAATAGATTTCCAGAATTGAGAACCAGCCGACTGAGAACACGCCAAGAGGGGCTGGCCCTGCAAGTATTTGGCCTCAACCAGCTGCAACCACAGCCCCCCATCTCCCCGCAAGATCCGCCAAACCCAACGTCGCATGAGCGCCACGTTCATCCGGCGGGATGCGGGTATGCCCAACCCACCTCGGTCCTTAGGCAAACAGATGTCAGCCCACTTGACCATGTGGTACTTGAAGGAAATATGCCCTAGAGGCAATAATAAAGTTATTATTTATTTCCTTATATCATGATAAATGTTTATTATTCATGCTAGAATTGTATTAACTGGAAACTTAGTACATGTGTGAATACATAGACAAAACAGTGTGTCCCTAGTATGCCTCTACTAGACTAGCTCATTGATCAAAGATGGTTATGTTTCCTAGCCATAGACATGAGTTGTCATTTGATCAACGGGATCACATCATTAGGAGAATGATGTGATGGACTAGACCCATCCGTTAGCTTAGCACTATGATCGTTTAGTTTTACTGCTATTGCTTTCTTCATGACTTATACATGTTCCTATGACTATGAGATTATGCAACTCCCGAATACCGTAGGAACACCTTGTGTGCTATCAAACGTCACAACGTAACTGGGTGATCATAAAGATGCTCTACAGGTGTCTCCGAAAGTATTCGTGGTGTTGGCATAGATCAAGACTAGGATTTGTCACTCCGAGTGTCGGAGAGGTATCTCTGGGCCCACTCGGTAATGCACATCACTATAAGCCTTGCAAGCATTGCAGCTAATGAGTTAGTTGCGGGATGATGTAATACGGAACGAGTAAAGAGACTTGCCGGTAACGAGATTGAACTAGGTATTGAGATACCGACGATCGAATCTCGGGCAAGTAGCATACCGATAACAAAGGGAACAACGTATGTTGTTATGCGGTTTGACCGATAAAGATCTTCGTAGAATATGTGGGAGCCAATATGAGCATCCAGGTTCCGCTATTGGTTATTGACCGGAGACGTGTCTCGGTCATGTCTACATAGTTCTCGAACCCGTAGGGTCCGCACGCTTAAGGTTTCGATGACAGTTTTATTATGAGTTTATGAGTTTTGATGTACCGAAGGAGTTCGGAGTGCCGGATGAGATCGGGGACATGACGAGGAGTCTCGAAATGGTCGAGACGAAAAAATCGATATATTGGACGACTATATTCGGACATCGGAAAGGTTCCGAGTGATTCGGGTATTTTCGGAGTACCGGGGAGTTACGGGAATAGAGGAGAGAGGCCAAAAGGAAGGAGGCGCGCGCCCCCCTTCTGGTCCGAATTGGACAAGGGGTGCAGCCCCCTTTTCCTTCTCCCTCTCCCCCTCTTTCCTTCTCTCCTACTCCGGAAAGGAAAAGGGAATCCTACTAGGACTTGGGAGTCCTAGTAGGACTCCCGACACTTGGCGCGCCCCCTATAGGGCCGGCCTCTCCCTCCCTCCTTTATATACGGGGGTAGGGGGCACCTCTAGACACAAAAATTGATCTCTTGATCTCTTAGTCGTGTGCGGTGCCCCCCTCCACCATAGTTCTCCTCGATAATATTGTAGCGGTGCTTAGGCGAAGCCCTGCGACGGTAGAACATCAAGATCGTCACCACGCCGTCGTGCTAACGAAACTCTCCCTCGACACTCAGCTGGATCGGAGTTCGAGGGACGTCATCGAGCTGAACGTGTGCTAGAACTCAGAGGTGCCGTAGTTTCGGTGCTTGATCGGTCGGGCCGTGAAGACGTACGACTACATCAACCGCGTTGTTCTAACGCTTCCGCTTCCGGTATACGAGGGTACGTAGACACACTCTCCCCTCTCGTTGCTATGCATCTAGTAGATAGATCTTGCGTGATCGTAAGAAAATTTTAAAAATACTACGTTCCCCAACAGTACTTGGGCCGACCGTCCCCTGCCTGCCAAAAGAACCTAGCCAGCTCCTTGTCGAAGGAGCTATGTACACCTTCAGGTAAGATGTACATCCCCATCATATACATGGGGAGGCTGGCAAGGTTAGAGCTAATGAGGATAGTTTTGCTGCCCTTAGAGGTGAACCTACCGCACCAGGGCTCCACACGGGACGCTACTCGCCCCACTAGCGGATCGTACCCACTCACTGTAATACTGGACTCGGCCAGGGGCATCCCCAAGTAAGATATGGGGAATGACGCCAACCTACAGTTGAGATTATCTGCGATCTGAAGCTGCTCAGCCTCAGAATAGCCTAGTACCACCACCTCGCTCTTATCAAAGTTAATCTTAAGTCCAGACATTTCCTCAAAGCAGAGCAAAAGGAACTTAAGATTAACAATGTCAGAGTCCGAGCCTTCCACCATAATCATGGTGTCGTCCGCATACTGTAGGTGATTAACCCCCCCATCCGGGATGAGGTGGCTAACAACACCCTTAAGGTGGCCGGCCAACTTGGCCTTATCTAAGATGCCCGCAAGGGCATCAACTGCGAGATTGAAAAGCAAGGGAGAAACAGGGTCCCCTTGCTTTACTCCTCTGGACGCCTGGAAAAAGGGTCCCACCACACCATTAATGTTGATCGCAGTGTTCCCAGATCTAACCAGTTGCATGATCCAGGAACACCACCTCACGACGAAGCCTCGTCGCTCCATCACCAACCTCAAAAAGGACCAATCCAGACGATCATACGCCTTCTGGAAGTCCAATTTGAGGAAAACCACCTTGAGCCCCTTCGACGCCACCTCGTGAACGATCTCGTGAAGGGCAAGAATTCCATCATGGATCCGCCGACCCTTCAGGAAGGCAGACTGAAGGGGGTGAGCAATCCTTTCCGCCACCGGTGATAAACTGTTGGGGAACGTAGTATTTTAAAATTTTCCTACGATCACGCAAGATCTATCTACCAGATGCATAGCAACGAGAGGGAAGAGTGTGTCTACGTACCCTCGTAGACCGGAAGCGGAAGCGTCAAGTGACGCGGTTGATGTAGTCGAACTTCTTCGTGATTCAACCGATCAAGCACCGAACGTACGGCACCTCTGCGTTCAGCACACGTTCAGCTTGATGACGTCCCACGAGCTCTTGATCCAGTTGAGCTTCACGGGAGAGTTTCGTCAGCACGACGGCGTGGTGACGGATATGATGTATTCACCGGCGCAGGGCTTCGCCTGAGCACTGCGACGGTATGACCGAGGTGTGTTTCTGTGGAGGGGGCACCGCACACGGCTGGAACAATTCAACTTGTGTGTCTTTGGGTGCCCCCCTGCCCCCGTATATAAAGGAGCAAGGGGGAGGCCGGCCGGCCCTTCCTATGGTGCGGCTAGGGTGCAATCCTACTAGGAATAGGATTGCAATCCTATTCCTAGTAGGAACTACCAAAGAAGGAAGAGAGGGAAAGGAAAAAGAAGGAGAGGTGGCGCCCCCCAATCCTAGTCCAACTAGGAACCCTAGGTGGGGCGCCGGCCAGCCCCTATGGGCTGCCTCTCTCTTTTCCATAAGGCCCACTGTGGACCATCCCCCCTCGTAGGGGGTTCCGGTAACCCCCTCCGGCAATCCCGTTAAATCCGAAACTTTTCCGGAACACTTCCGGTGTCCGAATATAGTCGTCCAATATATCAATCTTTATGTCTCGGACATTCCGAGACTCCTCGTCATGTCCGTGATCTCATCCGGGACTCCGAACTACCTTCGGTACATCAAAACTCATAAACTCATAATACCGATCGTCATCAAACGTTAAGTGTGCGGACCCTACGGGTTCGAGAACTATGTAGACATGACCGAGACTCATCTCCGGTCAATAACCAATAGCGGAACCTGGATGTTCATATTGGCTCCCACATATTCTACGAAGATCTTTTATCGGTCAAAACCGCATAACAACATACGTTGTTCCTTTTGTCAACGGTATGTTACTTGCCCGAGATTCGATCATCGGTATCTCTATACCTAGTTCAATCTCTTTACCGGCAAGTCTCTTTACTCGTTCCGTAACACATCATCTCGTGACTAACTCATTAGTCTTTTGCTTGCAAGGCTTATTGTGATGTATGTTACCGAGAGGGCCCAGAGATACCTCTCCGACACTCGGAGTGACAAATCCTAATCTTGATCTATGCCAACACCACGAATACTTTCGGAGACACCTGTAGAGCATCTTTATGATCACCCAGTTACGTTGTGACGTTTGATAGCACACAAGGTGTTCCTACGGTATTCGGGAGTTGCATAATCTCATAGTCATAGGAACATGTATAAGTCATGAAGAAAGAAATAGCAGTAAAACTAAACGATCATAGTGCTATGCTAACGGATGGGTCTTCTCCATCACATCATTCTCCTAATGATGTGATCCCGTTGATCAAATGACAACTCATGTCTATGGCTAGGAAACATAACCATCTTTGATCAATGAGCTAGTCTAGTAGAGGCATACTAGGGACATATTGTTTTGTCTATGTATCCACACATGTATCAAGTTTCCGGTTAATACAATTCTAGCATGAATAAAAGACATTTATCATGATATAAGGAAATACAAATAACATCTTTATTATTGCCTCTAGGGCATATTTCCTTCAGTCTCCCACTTGCACTAGAGTCAATAATCTAGCTCACATCACCATGTGATTTAATACCGATAGTTCACATCGTTATGTGAATAACACCCATAGTTCACATCGCCATGTGACCAACAACCAAAGGGTTTACTAGAGTCAATAATCTAGTTCACATCGCTATGTGATTAATACCCAAGAGTAATAAGGTGTGATCATGTTTTGCTTGTGAGAGAAGTTTAGTCAACGGGTCTGTCACATTCAGATCCGTATGTATTTTGCAAATTTCTATGTCTACAATGCTCTGCATAGAGCTACTCTAGCTAATTGCTCCCACTTTCAATACACATCCAGATTGATACTTAGAGTCATCTGGATTTAGTGTCAAAGCTTGCATCGGCGTAACCCTTTACGACGAACTCTTTATCACCTCCATAATCGAGAAACATTTCCTTAGTCATCTAGTTACTAAGGATAATTTTGACCGCTGTAAAGTGATCTACTCCTGGATCACTATTGTACCCCCTTGACAAACTCATGGCAAGGTACACAACATTTTTGGTACACAACATGGCATACTTTATAGAACCTATGGCTGAGGCATAGGGAATGACTTTCATTCTCTCTATATTTTTCTGCCGTGGTCTGGCTTTGAGTCTTACTCAACTTCACACCTTACAAGTCAGGCAAGAACTCCTTCTTTGACTGATCCATTTTGAACTACTTCAAAATCTTATCAAGGTATGTACTTATCAAAAGTCTTATCAAGCGTCTTGATCTATCTCTATAGATCTTGATGCCCAATATGTAAGCAGCTTCACCAAGGTCTTTCTTTGAAAAACTCCTTTCAAACACTCCTTTATGCTTTCCAGAAAATTCTACATCATTTCCGATCGACAATATGGCATTCACATATACTTATCAGAAAGGTTGTAGTGCTCCCACTCACTTCTTGTAAATACAGGCTTCACCGTAAGTCTGTATAAATCTATATGCTTTGATCAACTTATCAAAGCGTATATTCCAACTCCGAGATGCTTGCACCAGTCCATAGATGGATCGCTGGAGCTTGCACATTTTGTTAGTACCTTTTGGATCGACAAAACCTTCTGGTTGCATCATATACAACTCTTCTTTGAGATATCCATTCAGGAATGCAGTTTTGACATCCATTTGCCAGATTTCATAATCATAAAATGCGGCAATTGCTAACATGATTCGGACAGACTTAAGCATCGCTACAGGTGAGAAAGTCTCATCGTAGTCAACTCCTTGAACTTGTCGAAAACCTATCGCAACAAGTCGAGCTTTGTAAACAGTAACATTACCGTCTGCGTCGGTCTTCCTCTTGAAGATCCATTTATTTTCGATGGCCTGCCGATCATCGGGCAAGTCAACCAAAGTCCACACTTTGTTCTCATACATGGATCCCATCTTAGATTTCATGGCTTCAAGCCATTTTGCGGAATCTGGGCTCATCATCGCTTCCTCATAGTTCGTAGGTTCATCATGGTCTAGTAACATGATTTCCAGAATTGGGTTGCCGTACCACTCTGGTGCGGAACGTACTCTGGTTGATCTACGACGTTCAGCAGAAACTTGATCCGAAGTTTCATGATCATCATCATTAACTTCCTCACTGATTGGTGTAGGAATCACTGGAACAATTTTCTGTGATGTACTACTTTCCAATCCGGGAGAAGGTACAATTACCTCATCAAGTTCTACTTTCCTCCCACTCACTTCTTTCGAGAGAAACTCCTTCTCTAGAAAGGATCCATTCTTAGCAACGAATATCTTGCCTTCGGATCTGTGATAGAAGGTGTACCCAACAGTCTCTTTTGGGTATCCTATGAAGACACATTTCTCCGACTTGGGTTCGAGCTTATCCGGTTGAAGTTTTTTTTTCACATAAGCATCGCAGCCCCAAACTTTAAGAAACGAGAACTTTGGTTTCTTGCCAAACCATAGTTCATAAGGTGTCGTATCAACGGATTTAGATGGTGCCCTATTTAACGTGAATGCAGCTGTCTCTAAAGCATAACCCCAAAACGATCGTGGTAAATCGGTAAGAGACATCATAGATCGTACCATATCTAATAAAGTACGGTTACGAGGTTCAGACACACCATTACGCTGTGGTGTTCCGGGTGGCGTGAGTTGTGAAACTATTCCACATTGTTTCAAATGAAGACCAAACTCATAACTCAAAATTCTCCTCCACGATTAGATCGTAGAAACTTTATTTTCTTGTTACGATGATTCTCTACTTCACTCTGAAATTCTTTGAACTTTTCAAATGTTTCGGACTTGTGCTTCATTAAGTAGATATACCCATATCTGCTCAAATCATCAGTGAAGGTCAGAAAATAACGATACCCGCCGCGAGCTTCAACACTCATTGGCCCACATACATCAGTATGTATGATTTCCAACAAATCTGTTGCTCGCTCCATAGTTCCGGAGAACGGAGTTTTAGTCATCTTGCCCATGAGGCATGGTTCGCAAGTACCAAGTGATTCATAATCAAGTGATTCCAAAAGTCCATCACTATGGAGTTTCTTCATGCGTTTTACACCAATATGACCTAAACGGCAGTGCCACAAATAAGTTGCACTATCATTATTAACCTTGCATCTTTTGGTTTCAATATTATGGATATGTGTATCACTACAATCGAGATCCAATAAGAATAGACCACTCTTTGAGGGTGCATGACCATAAAAGATATTATTCATAAAAATAGAACAACCATTATTCTCTGATTTAAATGAATAACCGTCTCGCAACAAACAAGATCCAGATATAATGTTCATGCTCAACGCTGGCACCAAATAACAATTATTTAGGTCTAAAACTAATCCCGAAGGTAGATGTAGAGGTAGCGTGCCGACGGCGATCACATCGACTTTGGAACCGTTTCCCACGCGCATCGTCACCTCGTCCTTAGCCAATCTTCGTTTAATCCGTAGTCCCTGTTTCGAGTTACAAATATTAGCAACCGAACCGGTATCAAATACCCAGGTACTACTACGAGCATTAGTAAGGTACACATCAATAACATGTATATCACATATACCTTTGTTCACCTTGCCATCCTTCTTATCCGCCAAATACTTGGGGCAGTTCCGCTTCCAGTGTCCAGTCCCCTTGCAGTAGAAGCACACAGTTTCAGGCTTGACTCCAGATTTGGGTTTCTTCGTGGAAGTAGCAACTGTCTTGCTATTCTTCTTGAAGTTCCCCTTCTTTCCCTTGCCCTTTTTCTTGAAACTAGTGGTCTTGTTAACCATCAACACTTGATGCTCCTTCTTGATTTCTACCTCCGCAGCCTTGAGCATGGCGAAGAGCTCGGGAATTGTCTTTTGCATCCCTTGCATATTATAGTTCATCACAAAGCCTTTATAGCTTGGTGGCAGTGATTGAAGAACTCTATCAATAACACTATCCTCGTCAACTTTGCAACCAAGTTGAGTCATATGATTGTAGTACCCAGACATTCTGAGCAAGTGTTCACTGATAGAACTATTCTCCTCCATCTTGCAGCTGTAGAACTTATTGGAAATCTCATATTTCTCAATCCGGGCATTTGCTTGAAATATTAACTTCAACTCCTGGAACATCTCATATGGTCCATGACGTTCAAAACGTCGTTGAAGTCCCGGTTCTAAGCCGTAAAGCAAGGCACACTGAACTATCGTGTAGTCATCAGACCGCGATTGCCAGACGTTCAAAGCGTCCACATTAGCGGGAGGGGGCTTGTCACCTAGCGGTGCTTCAAGGACATAATTCTTCTGTGCAGCAATGAGGATAATCCTCAGGTTACGGACCCAGTCCGTGTAATTGCTACCATCATCTTTCAACTTAGCTTTCTCTAGGAATGCATTAAAATTCAAAGGAACGGTAGCACGGGCCATTGATCTACAACAACATAGATATGCAAAAACTACCAGGACTAAGTTCATGATAAATTAAAGTTCAATTAATCATATTACTTAAGAACTCCCACTTAGATAGACATCCCTCCGGTCATCTAAATGATCACGTGATCCAAATCAACTAAACCATGTCCGATCATCACGTGAGATGGAGTAGTTTCAATGGTGAACATCTTATGTTGATCATATCTACTATATGATTCACGCTCGACCTTTCGGTCTCCAGTGTTCCGAGGCCATATCTGCATATGCTAGGCTCGTCAAGCTTAACTCGAGTATTCTGCGTGTGCAAAACTGGCTTACACCCGTTGTATTTGAATGTAGAGCTTATCACACCCGATCATCACGTGGTGTCTCGGCACGACGAACTTTCGCAACGGTGCATACTCAGGGAGAACACTTATACCTTGATATTTAGTAAGGGATCATCTTATAATGCTACCGTCGTTCTAAGCAAAATAAGAAGCATAATAAGATAAACATCACATGCAATCAAAATATGTGACATGATATGGCCATCATCATCTTGTGCTTTTGATCTCCATCTCCAAAGCACCGTCATGATCACCTTTGTCACCGGCGCGACACCTTGATCTCCATCGTAGCATCGTTGTCGTCTCGCCAACTATTGCTTCTACGACTATCGCTACCGCTTAGTGATAAAGTAAAGCAATTACATGGCGATTGCATTTCATACAATAAAGCGACAACCATATGGCTCCTGCCAGTTGCCGATAACTTTACAAAACATGATCATCTCATACAAAACCGTATAACTCATCATGTCTTGACCATATCACATCACAACATGCCCTGCAAAAACAAGTTAGACGTCCTCTACTTTGTTGTTGCAAGTTTTACGTGGCTGCTACGGGCTTAGCAAGAACCGTTCTTACCTCCGCATACAAAACCACAACGATGTTTCGTCAAGTATGTGCTGTTTTAACCTTCACAAGGACCGGGCGTAGCCACACTTGATTCAGCTAAAGTGAGAGAGACAGACACCCGCCAGTCACCTTTAAGCAACGAGTGCTCGTAACGGTGAAACCAGTCTCGCGTAAGCGTACGCGTAATGTCGGTCCGGGCCGCTTCATCTCAGAATACCGCCGAAGCAAAGTATGACATGCTGGTAAGCAGTATGACTAGTATCGCCCACAACTCATTGTGTTCTACTCGTGCATATCATCTACGCATAGACCTGGCTCATGATGCCACTGTTGGGGAACGTAGTATTTTAAAATTTTCCTACGATCACGCAAGATCTATCTACCAGATGCATAGCAACGAGAGGGAAGAGTGTGTCTACGTACCCTCGTAGACCGGAAGCGAAAGCGTCAAGTGACGCGGTTGATGTAGTCGAACTTCTTCGCGATTCAACCGATCAAGCACCGAACGTACGGCACCTCCGCGTTCAGCACACGTTCAGCTTGATGACGTCCCACGAGCTCTTGATCCAGTTGAGCTTCACGGGAGAGTTTCGTCAGCACGACGGCGTGGTGACGGATATGATGTATCTACCGGCGCAGGGCTTCTCCTAAGCACTGCAACGGTATGACCGAGATGTGTTTCTGTGGAGGGGGGCACCGCACACGGCTGGAACAATTCAACTTGTGTGTCTTTGGGTGCCCCCCTGCCCCCGTATATAAAGGAGGGAGGGAGAGGCCGGCCCTAGAGGGGGCGCGCCAAGTGTGGGGAGTCCTACTAGGACTCCCAAGTCCTAGTAGGATTCCCCTTTCCTTTCCGGAGTAGGAGAGAAGGAAAGAGGGGGAGAGGGAGAAGGAAAAGGGGGCTGCACCCCTTGTCCAATTCGGACTAGAAGGGGGGCACGCGCCTCCTTCCTTTTGGCCTCTCTCTTCTATTCCCGTAACTCCCTGGTACTCCGAAAATACCCGAATCACTCGGAACCTTTCCGATGTCCGAATATAGTCGTCCAATATATCGATTTTTACGTCTCGACCATTTCGAGACTCCTCGTCATGTCCCCGGTCTCATCCGGGACTCCGAACTCCTTCGGTACATCAAAACTCATAAACTCATAATACCGATCGTCATCAAACGTTAAGCGTGCGGACCCTACGGGTTCGAGAACTATGTAGACATGACCGAGACTCATCTCCGGTCAATAACCAATAGCGGAACCTGGATGTTCATATTGGCTCCTACATATTCTACGAAGATCTTTTATCGGTCAAAACCGCATAACAACATACGTTGTTCCTTTTGTCATCGGTATGTTACTTGCCCGAGATTCGATCGTCGGTATCTCGATACCTAGTTCAATCTCGTTACCGGCAAGTCTCTTTACTCGTTCCGTAACACATCATCTCGTGACTAACTTATTAGTCTTTTGCTTGCAAGGCTTATTGTGATGTGTGTTACCGAGAGGGCCCAGAGATACCTCTCCGACACTCGGAGTGACAAATCCTAATCTTGATCTATGCCAACACCACGAATACTTTCGGAGACACCTGTAGAGCATCTTTATGATCACCCAGTTACGTTGTGACGTTTGATAGCACACAAGGTGTTCCTACGGTATTCGGGAGTTGCATAATCTCATAGTCATAGGAACATGTATAAGTCATGAAGAAAGAAATAGCAGTAAAACTAAACGATCATAGTGCTATGCTAACGGATGGGTCTTGTCCATCACATCATTCTCCTAATGATGTGATCCCGTTGATCAAATGACAACTCATGTCTATGGCTAGGAAACATAACCATCTTTGATCAATGAGCTAGTCTAGTAGAGGCATACTAGGGACATACTGTTTTGTCTATGTATCCACACATGTATCAAGTTTCCGGTTAATACAATTCTAGCATGAATAAAAGACATTTATCATGATATAAGGAAATACAAATAACATCTTTATTATTGCCTATAGGGCATATTTCCTTCATAAACGAGTGGCACAAACCTTTGCAAAGATTCGCTCCAACACGTTGATCACCGTGATCGGTCGGAATTGGCGGATATCCGTCGCCCCAACTACTTTGGGGATCAGGGATATGACACCGTAGTTAATCCTAGCCATGTCCAAGGTTCCAATATAAAACTCATGGAACATGAGCATAATGATCGAGCGCAAGATCTCCCAGAATTTCTGAAAGAAGACTACCGAAAGGCCATCCGGCCCCGGGGCCGAGAAGACTTTCATAGAAGCAATCGCCCGTCCCACCTCCTCAGGAGAGAAAGGGAGAGTAAGCTCCGCATTCTCCGCATCGGAGACCTGCTCTGCAGGCGGCCAGAAGTCAGCGCAGAGGGAGACGCCTCCACGCGGCTCAGCCAAAAACAACTCCTTATAAAAGGAGTAAATATGGGTGGAGATGTCCTCTGGGCTTTCCAGAAGGACATCCCCATCCCAGAGAAAAGGGATAGCACACTTACGCCTGCGGCCATTAGCAATCGCCTGAAAATAGGCAGTGTTTGCATCCCCCTTAAGGAGCCAGTTCAAGCCCCCACGCCGCTGCCAGAAGAGCTCCTCGCTCTTGTAGATGTCCATGAGCGAGGCCTCGAGGCTGTATCTCCTAAGCCAGTCGTCAGGAGACAGGCCCTGCCTATCAGCAAGGTCATCCAAAACCTTAATCTGATCCAGCAGTGCCCCCTTACGGGATCGCAGCTCAGCACCAAGGTTCGCCCCCAGCCCTTCATGGCCTGACGAGACAATTTAGCACAGTGATGCCATACATCCACAGCACAAAACTTCATACAGCTTGCGTTCCGCCATTCCCGGGAGGAGGTCCGTGTGAGGCGGCGTGAATTGAACCCATGACTCTTCATAGTTTTTTATTTCTCTTTGTTTCTAAACTTCAATAAGAGTGTGGACAATGTGAATTGAACTCATGAGCTCACCAGCTCTTCATTCAGAGAGAACCGGGCAAATCAACTAGGACAACTTAACACCTGTGTCTATCTACTTTTTTTTTCCTTGTCTTCTTCTTCAGTTTGCACAAGCCCTCGGTTTTGCTAGGCAGGTCCATTGTTCAACCTGTCTTTTTTCTACTATTTTGTTTTGTTTGTCTTTTGTTTATTTTGACAAAAAAGTTCAAGATTTTACTATATTTTGAAAACTTCAAAAAAAATCACATTTTCAAATTTTATTTGTAAAATACAAATATTCACATTTTCGAATAATTGAACATAAATTTAAAAATATATGTTTGTGTCCTTCAAAATTGCTCAAAATGTCAAAACACGAACCATTGTCAAAGAGCAAAGAAAATTTAGAACACGAACACTTCAAAAAAATCAAACATTTTTCGAAAAGACAATAAATGTTTGTAATTTCAAAGAAAATCAGAAAAATACAAACAAAAATTTGAAACCAATTATATATTGAATCAATTTTTTGTATTATTGTATCATTTTCTGAAGGCCGGAACATTTTTTAATTCTTCACAAATTTTGAAAGTCCGAATATTATTTGAAGCACCCCGAACATTTTTAAAATTCCTGATTTTTAATTCAATTTGTTTAAAACCCCTAACATTTTTAAAGAAGTAAAAGAACAAATACATAAGATAAAAACTAAATCGATAGAAAAAAAAAAACAAGGGGCGTGCACCCCGCATATGGGTCGGCCCACCCCGCGTTGGAGCTTGGTGGGATGTGCACACGGGTCAGGGAATAGAGGCGCCCTCCGCAGTTTGTTCACCCGCCCCGCTACTTTTTTATAGAGGAAAGTGTACCTTTCCCCTTCAAATCCCCTCTTATGGATCAAATTCCTCATAACGTGATAAAACACCCCCTAAAACAGGGGAAAGGTGTACTTTCCTCTTTTTTGAAGGAGTGGGTTGCTTCCAGATAGGCGTCGGGCCTGGTTGTCTTCCGGCCCAACAAGCCCATCCTCCGTCGGTTTAAAAAACAGCTGCCGCCTATCTAAAAAAACGACGCCGCCGTCGATTCTAGATAGGACTAAAGGCAACTCCAACGTGCCGACCCAAATGGATGCGCGGTTTGTTCTTTTCGTCCGTTTGGGTCGGTTGTTGGATGTGTGTCCGCCTATGTCCGACCGGTGCGCCCAACCGGCCGACCAATTTTTCGCCCGCGTCCAAAAGCAGAAGTAATCGAAAAAAGGCCAGTGTCTCCAGCTCATGTCGGCGCCCATGCCAGCCTAGAAATAAACCCCACGGTTCATGCTCCGGTGAGCAGTCCGCGGGAGAGGTAGATAAACGGGTGGCTTGACGCTGGTGATGGAAGGGGGGGCGTCTATGGTGTGGTGCACGTGCACGACAACTCACCCCGTGGCGGAGGGATCACCAACGATCCCGTGGTGGCTGCGGCCATGGTGGTAGTGACGAGGCCATGCTGCGCTAGGCCGTTGTCAAACCCTAGGTAGAGGAGGGCGTGCGGTGTGGCCGCAACGTCAAGGGCCATGTTCTCCACGATGGAGGCCTCGTGTAGGGCGGCGGCGACCAAGCCTCCGCCTTGTCGGTCTGCACCTTCCTTGGGCCAGCCCTATTTGCTGACTGAACACCCCATAATGTGTCCGTCAGCTCCTTCTTCTTGGTCAGCAGCGCGGCGCTTGTTGACGGTGGAGGTGAGGCCGACGGCGGCGGGGTTGAACGCTTCTGCTATGGCGAGCGGGCGGGAGAGCGAGCGAGCAAGAGGGTTTTGGGAATGGGAGGAAAACAGGGATGTATTGCCACATGGGGAGGACAAGGGCGGGCGTGCGCACGTTTGCTCCGCGTCCGCGCCAGCGCAAATTACGCTCATTTGAGAATGGAAAGGGTTGTGCATAGACAAAAAAAAGAATGCTTGTCCGCTTGGGTCGATACGTTGGGCCGTTATTTGTGTCCATTTCGAACCAAACAGACGCAACACTGCATTTTTTTTTCCATAGACAGCGCGGCGCTCATTTGTGTCCATAGACAAAAAAAGAACTTTGGGTTTGCGCGTTGGAACGTACATTACGGTCTGCGCACTGGGTGCAGCCCCCTTTTTCTTCTCCCTCTCCACCTCTTTCCTTCTCTCCTACTCCGGAAAGGAAAGGGGAATCCTACTAGGACTTGGGAGTCCTAGTAGGACTCCCCACACTTGGCGCGCCCCCTCTAGGGCCGGCCTCTCCCTTGCTCCTTTATATACGGGGGCAGGGGGCACCCTAGGACACACAAGTTGAATTGTTCTAGCCGTGTGCGGTGCCCCCCTCCACAGAAACACACCTCGGTCATACCGTCGCAGTGCTTAGGCGAAGCCCTGCGCCGGTAGATACATCATATCCGTCACCGCGCCGTCGTGCTGGCGAAACTCTCCCGTGAAGCTCAACTGGATCAAGAGCTCGTGGGACGTCATCAAGCTGAACGTGTGCTGAACGCGGAGGTGCCGTACGTTCGGTGCTTGATCGGTTGGATCGCGAAGAAGTTCGACTACATCAGCCGCGTCACTTGACGCTTCCGCTTCCGGTCTACGAGGGTACGTAGACACACTCTCCCCCTCGTTGCTATGCATCTAGTAGATAGATCTTGTGTGATCGTAGGAAAATTTTGAAAATACTACGTTCCCCAACAGTAGAAGACGCAGCATGCCGTTCGGCCGACCCACGTATGGGTGGCCTTTTTTTTTCTTTTTTCTTTTTCTTTTCCGTTTTCATTACTTTAAATAATTTGGGCCTTCATAAAAGTTCCAAGAAATTTTTTAAAATGAGAATTTTGAAATAAAATGTTTAATAAATCATAAAATATTTGTGGATTCAAAAATGTTCATGATTTTGAAACAATGTTTGTTTATTCTAGAAATGTTCAGACTTTTGAAAAAAATGTTTGGGAGATCAAAAAATGTTCAAGAATATCTAAAAACCTCATGTATTAAAAAATGTTAATAAAATTAAAAAAAATCACCAATTCCAAAAAAGATCATGAATGGAAATTATCTTAATAATTCGAAAAAAATTTGTGAGTTATGAAATAGTTTATTCATTCATAAAATATTCGTTGATTCAGAAAATGATCATGTATTTAAAAAAAACTGTGTTAAATCAAAACAATGTTCGTTAATTTTAAAAATTGTCCCACCAATTTCCAAAAAAATATTCGTAAATTGTGGAAAAGTTCGCCGATTCAAGAAAATCGTTTAAAAAATGTTCACAATTTTAAAAAAATTGTGTGCAAACAGTATAAAATGTTCGTGATTTTTTAATATTGATTTTAGTAAATGCTCGAAAAAATTGAAAGTGTTCACCGATTTGAAAAATGTTCACGATTACAAGTATGTGCATGAGTTTAGAAGAATGTTCATGATTTCACGATATTGAGAGTGATAGTGTATCTCGATGATGAAGCAAATTGTGGTCATCGCCATTGAAAATTATGATTTTTTTCTTCCGTTGCAACCCATGGCCCATTTTTGCTAGGTTTTCTAAGGAGGCGTCAAGCGTCGGTTGGGTCAGGAAAAAAAAAACCGCCGCTGCTTCTCCACCTCCGGCTCCATCGTCCTCCTCCCCTCCTTCTGCTTACATGGCTTTTCTCCAGGTCGCCTCAAGGCGTCTCCAAGCTGTGACGCGCGCAATCTCATCTCCAGGTCGCTTCATGGAACCTTTTGAAGTGATGATGGTTTAGGCTGTCATTCGTGGCCGCCGTTGAACAGTGTCGGAAGTTGGTGGACGCGGTGCCAGGGCATGTCCAAGGGTTAGAGGACGCCAACGACGTGTTCGGCTACTCGTTCCATGAACTCGCGCCCAAGGTGAGGTCCCTTGCCTGTGCCCTCCACCTGTTTGCTGTTTTGGCCTCCTGAAAACATGGATCAAAGATAAAAGACGTGAATGTTCAATTGTGTGAAAAGATCCACTGAATTTCCGTGCTGCCTAAGAATTACTAATGCTCATATTTTACAATTTGCTTGCAAAATCACCATATACCAGTTGGCCTATTTATTTTACTGGGTGGTCCAGATAGCAGGAGCATCTGGACCCAGGTTCCGAATTGCATTTCCGGGTATGTAGTTGCTATGTAGTACATCATTTGGTTTCCGCGATATATACATATTTGACTCCAGATTTGTATAGATTTTTTGTTATGTATGCTTCAGAATTAACCAGTTTGTCAGATAAGTCTGTGACGTGTTTAATTTGCAGAAAATGTGGCACGCTACTTCGGTTGCGTTTGTCCTTAGAGCTTGCTAATGGTTGCAGCCAGTTTTTATCTTTGATCAGACATTCACTATTTCAAGGCATGTGGGGTCAAGACATATCCAGCGTGAAGATATGGGAAATCGGTCCTGTTGCAAATTCCCTAAAATCAACGTTTTGTATCTACACGTTCCTTATTTTTTTAGAAAAGGAGGATGATCCCTGTCCTCTGCATCTGGGCGATGTATACTGTCACTTTATTAATTATTCTCACAAGATCTTACAAAGTCATACAACAGCAAGACTAAAGCCACCGTCTAAGCAACAACTGTCGCTACACCTATCCAATTGATGAAGGGGCGCAGATAGTCTGGGCCTAATACCAAACAGACATCGCAGCCAAACCTAAACATCTAAGACCCGAGGTCCCAACCAGGACGCCTGCCGGGTATGAGGCACCTACCAGTCCGGCGCACTCCTCAACCAGGACGCCTGCCGGATATGAGACCGCCGCAGCCACCTGCCACCAATTCATCTTCAGAGTTGTACTGTTGCATGTATCGTGCTAGGTCTCTCTGCCATCGACGCCACCACGACGCCCGACAGCGTCGTCCTCCTGCGCGAGTCCATCCTCCCACAGCGAACTCCGAATCTGCACTACGCCACGCCGTCAAGATCCGTCGCCATCAGTGTGTAGGATGAAGCATCGCTCCACCAAAGAATCCGTCCTCTGGTCCCTCGATCACGTGTGTACCTCCAAGAATGACGCCCCCAAGGGAGGAACGACACCAGAGCGCGGCCGTCATCCGATCATCCGATCTGGGGTTTCCCCCGAAGGCAGTAGACAGTGACCTTGAACTTCTCCACGGCGATGCCTTCAAAAAGGGAACGACGCAGATAGCGCCACCACCGCCGGCCTTAGCAGGAGCCGAAGGCAAGTTTTCACCCAGATTAGTTCGAAGGGATCCAACTCTCGTGCCCGGGCCGCCGTCACCATCAGCACCACCAGGCAGACCCTGGAGTACCGGCAGATCAGCGAGCCACCGGCCCCACCGCATCAAGATCGCCGGCCACGACGGGCCGCCATCATCCCCCGCGCCGTCCGGGTCAGAGACGGAGCCGCCGGCTGCGCACAGGGACCGCCGCCGCCTGCACACGCCGGAGCGCCGCCAAGAGCGCAGCGCCTGCCACCGCTTCCCGAAGCCAACTGTCCGAGCACTGGCGCCACCGTGGAGCCATCAGATCAGGGAGGAAGATGCGCGCCGACCACCCTCGCGGACCCCGCCGCACGCCCGAGCGCCGGCGCCACCGCGGCGCCATCAGATCGGGATGAGGAGGAGCCCGCGCGCTCGCCGCCCCGTTGCCAACGCCGCAGCGCCACCAAGCAGGGGAGCCCCGCCTAGATCCGCCGGCGGCCCGACCTGCCGCCGAGCCGAGTGCCGCCGCGAGGGCCGGCCGTCCCGCGCCGCCCAGGAGCCTCGCTAGGGGGGAGGGAGCCCCGCCGCCGCCGACGCACGCGCGGGCTTTGCCCGGCGGCGTCCCCTGACGGCGGCGAGGGAGAAGGAAGGCGAGAAAGGGGAGCGGCGACGGCGATCTAGGGTTCCGCGCGGGCCGCCCGCGGGAGCGGCACGGGGACGGGAGGTAAGCAAATATCGATGACCATCTACATGTTCCTTATGATGCTCCACTACTAGATTCGCCATCTTTGCGGACGTTTGAGGGGCCGGATGCTCTTATGTAATTTGGCTCTATAGCTATTTATCTGACTGTCAGAGTAGCATTCTCGCTAGATTATATTCTAGTTCCGAATAGAGCATAGAGAACAAGACCAGTGATCATGTCTTGTAGGAAAGCATATACTCCCTCTGTAAACTAATATAAGAGCGTTTAGAATACTAAAATAGTGATCTAAACGCTCTTATATTAGTTTACAGAGGGAGTACTAGTAACTACAGTAGGAAGCAATGCGAGAAAGCAGAGGAAACAGAGTATGTAACACCAAAACCACGGTCACTGAATTCGAAATTGGTCACCTGACAGGCGAGGGGCGGATGGTTGTGCAGGTTGTAGCCGGAATATCACCGCCGGGGAGTGGCCCCGTGTCAGTGTGCTTTCCTTGAGCATGCAGCAGATACCATCCAGCGGCACAGCCCGTCATATGCCGACTGCAGCGTACGTTTGCCAACCAAAACAGCATCAGCATGCATGCAGCATGAATGCTTTTGTAACCAACTGTTCCATGACTCCATCATTCACATGGAGACGGGGTGATTCAACTTGGAACACCTCAAAACGTCAAGAGTATCATTCACAGCGTGCATTTGTCCTTGGCTGTTTCACAAACATAACTGATGAATAATAACACAAAGCAGATATACGATCGGCTCTGTTCAGATCACAGTAATTCAACAAAACTTATTTTTGAAACAAGGGAAATAGAAAGCGTGTATTCAGCAGAAAAAAAGACCCTGAATGCATGTAGTTACTGGGGACAGAGTATAAGCGAATTAACAACAACAGCCTAGCCTAGGTATTCAGATTACAAGTTCCGACAGGGGGAACCTCGACCTTATTAGCAGTGATAGAGTTTAGGTCTGCAGTCATCACACTAAGAAACAGAGGCAATCAAACACAGTGTATGTGAGCTCGTTTGAGACAATGGAGATGCTCAATGCCTGAATAGAAGTCATGACCATTTGCCACCGATACACTGAATGGCATTCTAAGTTCCTCAAGCCTAGGCACAGACCCTTTCACGAACGTAACATATGCTCATTCCATCTTAAATCCCAACTCCAAAACCTTCAGATTCGGGAAAGAGATGCCTTGGACTGTACCAACAGACTGCTTTGATGACCATAGTTTTAGGCCATGTAAGGATGGGAGCTTTTTTTTTTTTTTTTTTTTAGAAAAGGGGCATTCCCCGGCCTCTGCATCAAAACGATGCATACGGCCTTCTTATTAATAAAAAAAGGTCAAGGTCTCCAAAGTATGCGAAGTAAAAGTACAAAAATGCTCGGAATGAGCTAGAAGAAAACGTGGGACTCCCACACTCGGATGCGATAATGTAAACAAGGCCTAGACTCCTAGCCTATTACATGACCGCCATCCAAACCGGCTGAAGATAGCCCGAGCTACCATCTCCCATCGGATAGATCCAGTAACCAAATGCTCCCTGGCATCCATCGGAGTGAGTAGCGACCACATACGGATTAAAGCAGTGGCCCTGTGAATAACCTGCAAAAAGTGAACATTTGTTAATCTGTTAAAAACCAAATCGTTCCTACACTTCCAGATAGCCCATAGTAATGCACAAACACCCACACGTATATGGCTCGCTGATTCTTTCGCGACTCCATTCAACCACGTCCCAAAAAGCGTGTTGATACTAGTAGGTGGAGTGATATTAAAGGCTATATGAACCGAACGCCATAAAACTTTAGCCATAGGACAATCGAGAAAGAGGTGTTGAATTGATTCATCCTTGTCACAAAAGCTACATCGTAAAGACCCACCCCAGTTGCGTTTGGCTAGATTATCCTTAGTGAGTATAACTTGTTTATGCACAAGCCACATAAAAACTTTGATTCGTAGGGGCACTTTGACTTTCCAAATGTGAGCAGACCTAGGGAGAGGCACCGAATCAATTAAATCTAAATACATCGATTTCACTGAAAACATCCCATTCTTAGTCAGTTTCCAATGAATACGATCAGCCTGGTGAGTCAACTGAACATCCATCAGTCTTCTCACCAAATGAGTCCAGGCTTCCCAACGGTGACCAACCAGTGCCCGTCGGAATTGGATATTAAGAGGATTTGACTGTAGCACTGATGCAACGTAATCTTCTTTACGTTGAGCAATGTTATACAGTGAAGGATATTGAATAGCTAGGGGCGTCTCTCCTAACCAAGTATCCTCCCAGAATCTAGTTGAGCCTCCATTGCCAACCAAGAACTGGGTTCTATTGAAAAAGGCCGACTTTACTTTCATCAGCCCTTTCCAAAAGGGTGAATCAGTTGGTCTAGCTGTCACCTGAGCTAGTGTCTTGATTGCAAGGTATTTGTTATGTAAAATCTGGGCCCAAGTGGCTTGAGTCTCAGAGAGTAACTTAAACAGCCACTTGCTGAGTAAGCACCTATTTTTAACCTCCAAATTTTCAATTCCGAGACCACCTTGATCTTTCGGTCTGCAAATAACATCCCATCTAGCCAACCTATACTTGCGCTTCACCTCATCACTCTGCCAAAAGAACCGCGACCGATAGAAATCGAGCCTTTTCCTCACCCCTACTGGGATTAGGAAAAAAGACAGAAGAAACATGGGCATACTCGTAAGTACCGAATTAATTAAAATCAATCGGCCCCCATACGACAGAAGCTTGCCCTTCCAGCAGCTAAGTTTCTTCTCGAAACGGTCTTCTAGACTCTTCCACTCTTTATTAGAGAGTTTCCGATGATGGATCGGAATGCCAAGGTATGTGAACGGCAGCGACCCTACCCCGCATCCAAACAGCTGCATGTATGCTTCTTGTTCATCTTTGGCTCTTCCAAAGCAAAACAATTCACTCTTATGGAAGTTAATCTTTAACCCCGAGAGTTGTTCAAAAAGGCAAAGCACAAGTTTCATATTTCTCGCCTTATCCAGGTCATGTTCCATGAAAAGAATCGTGTCGTCCGCATACTGGAGAATAGAGAGACCTCCATCTACTAGATGAGGTACGAGACCACCCACCTGCTCATTCTCCTTTGCTCTACCAATAAGGATTGTTAACATGTCTGCGACAATGTTAAACAAGATAGGAGACATCGGGTCCCCCTGTCTTAAACCCTTGTGAGTCTGTAAGAAATGACCAATATCGTCATTGACTTTTACTCCAACACAACCTTGTTGAGTAAAGGAGTCCACTTGTTTTCTCCAGGATGGATCGAATCCTTTCATCCTTAAAGCTTGCTGGAGGAACGGCCACTTGACCTTATCATACGCCTTTTCAAAGTCCACCTTGAAAATTACCCCATCAAGTTTTTTCGTGTGGATTTCATGGAGAGTTTCATGCAGGACAACAACCCCTTCCAGGATATTTCTATCTGGCATGAAAGCCGACTGAGAAGGCTGCACCACACTATGCGCGATCTGCGTCAATCTATTTGTTCCCACTTTAGTGAACACCTTGAAACTGACATTAAGAAGACAGATTGGTCGAAATTGCTCTATTCGATTCGCCTCTGCCTTCTTAGGAAGCAGCGTTATCGTACCAAAATTAAGGTGAAATAATTGCAGATGTCCGTCGAACAGATCATGGAACATCGCAAGTAGATCATCCTTAATAATATGCCAGCACCTTTTGTAAAACTCTGCCGGAAAACCATCCGGACCAGGCGCTTTATTATTCTTCATCTGCGAGATCGCATCAAACACCTCTTTCTCCGAGAATGGCGCAGATAGGATTGAATTCTCATCTGACGCTAATTGAGGGACATCCTGGATTCGAGTCTCGTCCAGAGACACGAAGCTATCATCCGGTGGTCCAAACAGCCTCTTATAGTAGTCAGTGATGTACAGTTTGAGGTTCTCGTGCCCTACAATCGTGCCCTCATCCTGCTCAAGTTGAAAGATTCTTTTCTTTCGATGTTTACCATTAGCTATCAAGTGAAAGAATTGTGTGTTGTCATCCCCTTGGATGACTTCACGCACTTTAGCTCTGAGTGCCCATTTCAATTCTTCCTCTCGCAACAGCTCTTTCAGCCTAGATTCTGCCATTCCCTTGGCCTCCAGTTCACCCGGCTCAAGGATAGACGACTCCGCCTTGACATCTAGAACTTGGATAAGGTTGATTAGCCGCTCCTTTTCAACCTTATACACACCACTAAGATGTTTAGCCCAGCCTCGAAGAAACTGTCTTAAATGCCTAATCTTATTCTGCCACCTGTCTATGGCCGACCTACCTCCTGCACCCTTCGCCCATTCCCTGGCAACCAAGTCCAAGAAACCTTCTCGTTCAAACCACGCTAGCTCGAAGGAGAACGTATTCTTATTTCCCGTATATGTTGCCTCTCCAGAATCTACCAGAAGTGGAGTGTGGTCCGAAACAGCCCTCGACAAAGCCTGAACGGTAACCATGGGGAACTTCTGTTCCCACTCCACACTAGAGAGAACACGATCTAGCTTCTCATAAGTCGGGATTGGTAGAGAGTTGGCCCAGGTGAATTGTCTGCCCGAAAGCTCTATCTCCCGGAGATCCAAGCTCTCAATAATAGCATTAAACATAAACGACCATCTGCCATCAAAATTGTCGTTATTCTTCTCCTCTCGCCTTCTAATGATATTGAAATCACCACCCACCAAGATTGGGAGCTGCTCGTCTCCACAAATCCGCACTAGGTCCGCCAAAAAGTCTGGTTTGAGTTCGGGTTGTGCAGCTCCATAAACTGCCACCAGAGCCCAATGAAATCCATCAACTCTGGATCTCACTCGGAACTTTACGGCGAACTCGCCTAAGATCACGGTTCGGACTTCTAAAGACTCTCTTCTTACCCCTAGTAAAATCCCACCGGACCTTCCTCTCGGGGGTAAGCAATGCCAGTCAAAAGCCACACCTCCAGAGAGAGTACCCAAAAACTGAGAGGTGAAGTTATCTCTACCAGTTTCAGAGAGGGCTATGAAGTCAAGCTTGTGCTCAACCGACGCCTCCGCCAAGAACCTCCGTTTAGCCAAGTCTTTCAGACCTCTGCTATTCCAGAAAATGCCTCTCATTTTTCATCATGGAATTTCTTGGCGGTCCGAATCCGAACACTCCTCCGTACAGCCGACGCGGGGTAAATCTTGCGGTTCCATCTCCGCTTGTGCACCGGTTGCTCCTCTGTCCGGTCAGTGCCACCCTGATCGGGTAATTGAGCACCCATAGAATCAGCCTGGAGGCACTCCTCCAGGCCTTCTCCATCCCCCTCATCCTCCGACATAGCACTAGCTGGGTCAAGGTCCGCACAGAAACTATCTAGAGCCCTCACCCCTAGAGCATTAAAATCAGAATTATTTAAAGGCTTAACGGCTGCTAAGTTATTAATAACCTCGATCGCCCGTTCTGCCTCACGATCAAACAAATCGTTAACAGATTGAGCAACCTCAATCCCATTTCCGCCCAACGAAACCCCTAATTGATTTGCATTATTAACAACATCATCAGCAGAAAAATGCAAGATCGAATTAGAAATACAGACTGACATACCAGTCGAGTCTTCGATGTCTCGCAGCTTGGCCTGCCGCATGGCACGGCCCATCTGCAGAGCATCCGCATCCGGCTGGTCCTGCAGTCGACTGCTGCACCGTCGGCCTTCAGTCGCGGGATCCGCTATCCCTCCGAAGGCGACAATATCTGCGGTGGAGGGTCCACTCTGTGTGGGACCTCCCGCCGAAGACCCAAGTAAACCCCCATCGATCAAACCACGAGATCCTGGGCCTCCTGCCACAGGTGTCTCCAGGGCAGCCCCAGGCGCCGGCAGAGAGTACTCCTCTCGAGGCGCAAGATCTGCAGAAACAACCAGATTCGGGCTAGAAACAGCGACTCCAGCTAACACATCGTAATCTGGTACCAAAATACTCGGAAACGTACCTCCAGACTCAGAAGACGAATCCCGAAAAGCACCAACCTCCAGGGTGCCCTCGCGACGCTGGACTGCGGGAGCTGGCGTAGCACAGGGTGACTCCCCCCTGATGCCCTCTTCCCCAGGTAGATGCTCATCCAGACGCAA
This sequence comes from Secale cereale, assembly GCA_902687465.1. Classification (NCBI taxonomy): domain Eukaryota; kingdom Viridiplantae; phylum Streptophyta; class Magnoliopsida; order Poales; family Poaceae; genus Secale; species Secale cereale. Next base: position 1,938,249 of record LR738715.1, on the reverse strand, counting down.
CGGAGACAGCGGTGGAAGATCCATCTCCACCGGATCATCTAACTGAATCAGGCGTAAGGATGGGAGCTGCCTAAGAGTAACCAGCCCATCTTGTGTCAGTTCAGTTAAGCTGATGCACAGGTCGGCAAGGTGAGGGGTTGACCCCCCTACGTGCAGCCGGAGTATCACCGCCGGGGATGGCCGGGGGGGGAGGGGCCTGGGTACTTGTCTTCAGCGTGCAGCAGAGACCATCGACAAGTTATGGGTGGCGCCTGCTTGCGTTTTCGGAGCACGCCAACCAAATGCTAATTCATCTTCAGTTTCAGTTATTGTATATATGCAGCAGCAGAATCCACAGTACTAATTCATCTTCAGTTTTAGTTTCAGCTTTTGTAGCCAACTGCTCCGGCACAAGTGAACCCGATCACAGTAGGATCATTCAACAGATTTGCATTTGGAACAATGGAATCCAAGCATCATTTTCATATATGCACAGCAGAAGCCACACAGGTAAGCGTAAATCCTGAATGCGGCAGAGATTACGAGAGTCGAGAGTGAACAAACTTAGCCGCCAACAAGTTTTTCAACGAAAGTTCAAACCCATTGTATCTCAAGACAAACCATTCTTGAGTCTTAATGATCAAATAAACAACAAAGACAATCAAAAGCAATGCACCTAAAGAGTGTGAGAGTGTGCTTTTGACCCCAGCCCTTTCAGAACAAAAATGTTACTGATAACTCACAACACAAATTTCTGAATATATGTATGAATAATAGTGCTCCAAACACAAGTACATACATACATATATATGGAGTCACATAACTTGGAACAATCAGGGCAGGCACACCAAAATAATGTGTTCCATGATGTTTCACCTCAAAACGTGTTTCAGAATAAACAACAGCGTATCGGGTACATAGTATAATCGGATAAACAACAGCGTATGTTTTCAGACTCCCAAGTTCCGACAGGGCCAACCTTGACTCTGAATCCTCAAAGTAAGGGACAGAGGCAATAACAGAGTGCATGTAGCAAGTAGTGGCCACTTCACTTGAGACTCGAGAATACTTTTTCTGTTTCAGCTTGAGTTGAGATTAACTAGCGTAATGTCTCCAACCAAGCAATCCAGCCGCACAACATATCCTGGATCAGCAAAACCAAAACAGTAAAACATGTGAATTTGAGGAAACGAGAAGCAGCTCCGGATATCAATTGGTGGAGAAAATAAAAATGTAAAGATGTTTTCTGAAAAAAGAAAGGGTGGATGATTAGAATATCAATTGCTACCTCTTGCAGTTTGTGAGCACTTTAATCCTCACCAGCGTTACCATCTTCCTTGTTCTTCTCCTCTTCACTGGCACCGCTCTCTTCATTGTCCTCTTCCTCTAGTTCCCCCCCAATAGTAACTGCAGGATGGTTGGGATTGGCATCTGCTTCTTTCCTGATCGCAGCAGCAGCCGCCTTGCATTCTGAAGGTGTCGCGCCTTCGCCATCGAGCTTTATGTGAGCTCGTTTGAGACGATGGAGATGCTCAATGCCTGAATAGAAGCCATTAGCTTTTGTCGTCGACACACTGAATGGCATGTTCCTAATTTCCTCAAGCCTGGGCGCAGACCCTTTCACAAACGTAACATATGCTTGCCGTGTACTTGTGAAATCAAGCACCTTCAGATTTGGGAAATAAGTGGCTTGGACTGTACCGACAAACTTCTTTGATAGACATAGGATCAGGCGAAGTAAGGATGGGAGCTGCCCCAGAGTAAGCAGCTCATCTTCCGTCAGTTCAGTTAAGCCGATCCAGAGGTCGGCAAGGTTGGTGAGTGCAGGTGTAATCCACTTTGGAACGTTTGTGAATGAATTGCTGTTGACCGCCCTAAACATTTGAAGAGAAGATGGCAGAGGGGACCAAGAATCTAAGAAGTCGAGGGAACCACCATACGCTTGTATATTCAAAGAACGAAGTTTGCAGGTGCGAAGCTTGCACAGTGAGGAGAGGAACGCCTCTTTTTCACATCTCTTGTCCTCGCAAGATACGTAATTACCAAGATCCACATGGAGTTCCTCCAAAATTGTCAGGTTCCCGAGATCCTCCAACACATCTGTTTCTTGCGAGGTAATAATAAATTTTGGCATCAACTGTAAGTTCCTCATGCCCCCAGTACCACTTGGTAGCTTCGCCAGAGATCCAATTAGGTGACGTAGTGTAGTCAGCCGAGTAATTCCAGCAGGCAACTCATACACACGTGTATTCACAAAATCTAGGGTCTCTAGGTTACCTAGCATCACAATCCCTGCTGGCAGCTTTGATGTCCGTGTGCCCCTAAAGCTGAGGTACTTTAGCTGGAATAATTTATCCATGCCTTTCATATCATAGTCCTTTATATCCACACAACCTTCAAAATCTAGGACACGTAAAGCTTCAAACCGATCAAGACTGGGCAAGTGTGCGATGCAACATGATGGCATTACTATCAAAGTTCGAACATGGCTGAGATCTACATTTGCCCGTTCATATGCAAGTTTCTTATCAATGTGTTGGATTGATAGCCGCCGAATAGAACCTTGATGGGTTGGCAAACTAGTTTGACCTCCACCTACCACAATGGTAAAATTATCTTCAGCTGATTTTGAAATAATTATTTCCAGCATCATATCATGGACTCGGCAGGCACGGACCTTCCCATCATACTCAATGTCCACCGGTTGGACCATACTTTTGTTGATCAGCTCATAGAAGTAATTCTCCGCGACCTCTTGCTTGCTCTGTCCACGCTCTTCAGAAATGAAGCCTTCTGCTATCCATCGCCTCACTAGCCTATCTCTGTCAATCAGATGGTCTTCGGGAAACAAACTTAGGTACAACAAGCAAGTCTTGAGATGAGGCGCAAGATCATTGTAGCTAAGGGATAGTATGCTAAGGGATAGTCTTGAGATGTAGCGAAGGAGGCGAGCTAGTGCTTGGTGCAAGCGAATTAAGAACAGCTCGTGTCAAAAGTCAGAAGAGGAGCAGAAAAAGATGCCTTCAACCATAATGTATCTTAGCAGCCACTTGTACGTTTAATTAATCTTCCATCTTACCTGCTACTGCTGCAATGAGCCAACTGCTGCAACGGCGTCTCCATCTCGTTTGTGTGTGCTTGCTGTCAAAACAAGGGCAGTTGGGTGGTATTTGGCCGGCCTCCAACTGCTGCAACTTGGAGGCCGGCCACATCATCTTTCCAGCGCACCAACAATTTCTACCAGTCTAATCCATATCTCTCTCATTCTTCCTTACAAACAAAAGAGTTTTTCTTATTGAAGGGTGGATTATTATCCATTTTTAGTGATAAAAAATCATGACATACGAGTTATGTCCTTCTCACTATACCCACGTATAATATAATATATGGGTATGTAGTATATAATTCGTCTATTTCTTAGAGTACGGAAGATGAATCGAATCTTCTTATGGTTCTATTTAAGAATGGGTGCTACGCCACTGCTTGTTCATACGGACTATTGCGTGCAGATATGTTAATCTCATTTGAATATGGCATCGACGGACAGGTAACGCTTTTGCCTGAACGGGTACTCTCGAATAGTAAGTGCCGGCCGCTTCTTACAAGTCGATCCATTCTCGCCGTTACCACCGAAGAGCTTATGCCTCCGTTCTCGCCGCCGGTGACAATGATCCCCTCCAAGCAGAGCAGAGAGGAGAGAGCACGATGAAGCATAGCAATCAAACCGATCATTGACGGCAATAGTTTTCGTGTATCCATATAGTTCCATGCAAAGCAGAGTGGTACGTCATAGAAACCGCCAAAATGCAGCCGGCGACATCTCAACTCTCAAGCCAAGCAAGACACCAATCATCAAACATGACGAACAGTAGTTTGGGACTTGGGGCAAAAATATTAACTTGCACTTTAAACCATGTATGTATTTGGCACATAGTGTATTCGCAAAATGCGTGCTCTGGTTCGCATCCTATGTCACCTAACAAGTGGGGCAATCATGTACGTAGCCTCTTGGAATACTAAAATGTGGTTCAAGGTAGAATAGTACGGATGTGCTAAATCGGGATCAAAAGGGCAAGAAAGTAAAATACCGCCGGTCCTTGCCAGGATCCACCGCGCCTCCATGGCCCTAAGGCCCCTAACGTGGACGGAGTTGAATTCAGGAGGCGTGCTAGCTACAAGTTGCAAGAGAGCTTTCATTGCCTCACCTAATAAACGATGGTTCAGTAATGTTATTATCTTACCGGCGGAGTTGTTAGTTTGCACGTCCATATTTTTTTTTCGAAAAGGGGCTTGATCTCCGGCCTCTGCATCAGAATGATGCATACGACCATATTACTAAAAGTTAAAAAGGTCCAAAAAAAAAGGACTTACAGACTCCAAATACAAAGGGAAATCGGACCGCCACAACCGGCAGACAAAAGACAGATAAGCTACTAAACACTTATCCTATTACATGACCACCATCCAAATCGGTTATAGATATCCCGAGCTACCGTCTTCCAGCGGATAGATGCAGTAACCAAAGGCTCCCTGGCCTCCGTCTGAGTGAGTAGCGACCACATACGGATAAGTGTAGTGGCCCTGAAGATAACCTGCAGGAAGTGAATATTTATTGTTCTGTTAAAACCAAATCGTTTCTGCAGTTCCAAATAGCCCATAGTAAAGCGCATACTCCCACTCGGATATGTCTCGCTGTTACTACATCAATCCCATGCAGCCACGTCCCAAATAACGTGTGTATGAAAAACGGAGGGTTTATATTAAAGGCTATATGTACCGACCTCCATAAAATCTTGGCCATAGGGCAATCTAGAAAGAGGTGTCTAATAGATTCATCACGATCACAAAAACTACATCTTTTGCAAAGTGGGACACGTACGTGACCGTGTATATATTTTATTATGGCCGGATTTAAGAACCACCTGACGCAGACCTTAATTACTAGTACTTCCTCTGTTTTAAAGTAAGTGTCTCAACCTTAATACAATTTTGTATTAAAATTAGTACGAAGTTGAGACACTTATTTTAGGACAGAGGGAGTACACCATTACCATTAGTTTCTAAATTTATGTTTTAGCAATTCAACTTAAACTGTCAAAATTGTTTATGTTAAGAAACAAATATAGTACTTATCTCTGGCTCGGGCTCTACGCTTCATCTATATAGAAAGCTATGTTTATGTTTTTACTTTCTTTTACTGGTTCATTAAATGTTTATGTTTGTGTCCAATCTTTTTTGGCTGACAACTGAGAGGACCGTCCCCGGCCTCTCAGTTACAGCTCCATTGCAGCTTTGTCGATGCTCCATTGCAGCTTTGTCGCCTCATTGCAGCTCCATTGCAGCTTTGTCGCCTCATCACTGAGAGGACCGTCCCCGGCCTGAGCTTGTCATACCAACAGTCATCCACGAATTGTGATCGTATCGAGCAGTTGGTTGTCTCGGCATCACATCCCCTCGCTGGATGCCGTGCTTTTGGATGACTAGCCGGTATTCTACTCTGTGGTCTGTGGTCTGTCCGGTTGGTCCAGAGTCACCTCGGTTCTTTCAAATACAAGCCTTCGGTTCCGATGGCTGAGGCCATGCGGTAGGGATGGTCAGCCATTGCGGCCGGGGTGACTCTCAAACAAATATGACAAGTTGAGAGCGTCAGCAGCACAAGACCTTGCTCGGTCTCTGTGTGTGTGTGTGTGTGTGGTGCGGACACGCTCGCACACATAAGAGACAGTGCCATGCCCATGCTCTGAAAGATCCAAGTTACAAGAGCAGAGCAGAGGAAACTGAAACACCTGAAAGCGGCTAGAATCAAGATGGCAATGGGTCCCCGAAACCCGCATCCCCGCGGGTTTTCATCCCCGCGGGGTTGTTCTTGAGCACGTTATACAACCCGACACGTTTCATGGGTTTGCACCCGTTTTGGTAGTCCCCGAACCCGAAACCCGGCAAACCCGGCAAAATACAATTTTTTTAACCAAGCACTCACTCGGCGCGGCCCAACCCAAAGCTACCAAGCCCGAGCGACCGAGCCCTCTACTCCCAGCGTCGAAGGCCAAACCAACCCCTCACTGGGTGGCCAGTATCGTTCGCTCCTTCCCCCCTCGCTCGAGCCCTCATCTCTCTCCCTCTCTCTCTCTCTCTCTCTCTCTCTCTCTCTCCCACAAAATACCTAACCTTAAACCTTCCTCCCTCACTCATATTGTGCTGAGAAATGCTCCTTGTAGCTGTTGTTATTGCTCTTTTTGCTCAAATTATGCTGCTGAAATACACACCCTATAGCTGTTGAACCATCTACTATTGTTTTGTGTTAAAATTTGCTCAACTTATGCTGCTGAAATATGCTTGTTTTGTTATCGAAATATTATTCTTTGTTGGTTCTATGTTTCCATAAATATGTCGATTTCCCCGTGGGTTTAGAAAACCCGATGGGTTTAGGGGACGGGCGGAAAACTAGCCCCGCGCATGATGACGGGGACGGGGATGAGTTTACGATTTTCTCGTGGGGATGGGTTTGGGAAGGTAAAACCCGATGGGTTTCATCCCCGTTGCCATCTTGAGGCTAGAAGGCTTCCTCTTCTCGGCATAAGTCGATCCGCACAACACCTTACTCGGCCTATGTGTGTGACAAACACCTGCACATCAGAGGACTTGCTAAGAGCAGAGCAGAGCACAGGAGCACATATATAGCTGATCGCAGTATCATTTGGGAGATTTGTATTTGCACCATCTTTCATATCAATATCATATGTATATAAAGCAGAAGCTATTAGTCATCCAGCTTACTACATACACATGGAGATGTGGTCATTCAACTTGAAACAAGGGAAAAAAAATGACCCTGAATGCAAATGGAGATTTGGTCCCAACAAATGCATGTAGCTACTGGGAACAGAGTATAAGCAAATTAACAACAACAGCGTGGGTATTCAGACTACAGCAAGCTCTGAATCATCAACGTAAGAGGGAAAGTAAGGAACAGAATTTGGCTCTGAATCGTCAACGTAAGAAACGGAGGCAATCAAACATAGCTTATGTAGCAAGAAAGTAATACTTAGCAACTTTCAGTTGAGAGAGACTCGAGACCACCCTTTTTAGTTGGCGTCTCTGTTTCAGCTTCAGTTTTTCATGGTGTCGCTCCAGCCGCACAATATATCCTGGATCATCAAAAGGAAAACATGTCAGAACATGTGCATTTGAGAAATCCAGAAGCAGCTTGGTGGACAAAATTAAAAAGGGACGATGCCTTTGAAATAGAAAGGATGAAATATGTATTGGCACCTCTTGCAGGTAGTGAGCATTTTAATCGTCACCGGCTTCACCATCTTCACTGGCAGCCATCTCTTTATTGTCCTCTTCCTCTGGTTCCCCCTCAATAGTAAGTGCAGGATGGTTGGGATTGGCATCTGCTTCTTTCCTGATCGCAGCAGCTGCCGCCTTGCATTCTGAAGGTGTTGCGGCTTCGTCATCAAGCTCTATGTGAGCTTGTTTGAGACATTTGAGATGCTCAAGGCCTGAATAGAAGCCATTAGCTTTTGCAGCCGACACACTGAATGGCATGCTCCTAATTTCCTCAAGCCTGGGCGCAGACCCTTTCACGAACGAAACATATGCTTGTTCAGTTCTTTCCAAACGGAAGACCTTCAGATTTGGGAAGGAAGTGGCTTGGACTGTCAGACCAACAAACTTCTTTGATACCCCTAGTTGAAGGCGGAGTAAGGATGGAAGCTGCCCAAGAGTAAGCAGCCCATCTTCCGTTAGTTTAGTTAAGCCAATCCAGAGGTCGGCAAGGTTGGTGAGTGCAGGTGTAATCCACTTTGGAATATTTGTGAACGAATCGCCGGAAGCCGCCCAAAACCTTTGAAGAGAAGATGGCAAAGGGGACCAAGAACCTAAAAAGTCAAGGGAACCACGGAACGCATCTATATCCAAAGAACGGAGTTTGCAGGTGCCAAGCTTGCACAATGAGGAGAGGAACGCCTCTTTTTCACATCTCTTGTCCTCGCAAGATACATCATCACCAAGTTTCACATGGAGTTCCTCCAAACATGCCAGGTTCCCGAGATCCTCCAAAACATCTATTTCTTGCGAGGTAAGCTTAAATATTGGCATCAGCTGTAAGTTGCTCATGCCACCAATCCCATTTGGTAGCTTCTTCAGATATCCAATTAGGTGACGTAGTGTAGTCAGCCGAGTAATTCCAGCAGGCAACTCTCGCACATTTGTATTCCAGACATCTAGGGTCTCTAGATTACCTAGCATCACAATCCCTGATGGCAGCTTTGATATCCGTGTGCCCCTAAAGCTGAGGTACTTTAGCTGGAATAATTTGTACATGCCTTTCATGTCATAGTCCTTCAAATCCTCACAACGTTCAAAATCCAGAACACGTAAAGCTTCAAACCGATCAAGACTAGGCAAGTGTGTGATGCAACATGATGGCATCACTATCAAAGTTCGAACATGGCTGAGATCTACATTTGCTAGTTCAGATGCAAGTTTCATGTCAATGTGCTGGATTGATAGCCGCCGAATAGAACCTTGATGATTGGGCAAACTAGTTTCACCTCCACCTACCACAGTGGTAAAATTATCTTCTGCTGATTTTGAAATAATAATTTCCAGCATCATATCATGGACTCGGCAGGCAGGGACCTTTCCATCATACCCAATGTTCACCGGTTGGACCATGCTTTTGTTGATCAGCTCATAGAAGTAATTCTCCGCGACCTCTTGCTTGCTTTGTCCACGCTCTTCAGAGATAAAGCCTTCTGCTATCCATCGCCTCACTAGCCTATCTCTGTAAATCAGATGGTCTTCAGGAAACAAACTTAGATACAACAAGCAAGTCTTGAGATGAGGTGCAAGATCATTGTAGCTAAGGGATAGTATGCTACTCATGCCCTCTAGACTCTTAGTTTTCTCCAGTGCAGAACCAATTGATCTCTTAACCTTCTCCCACTCTTCCTTGAGGGCTGGGCGGTTTGCTAGCAAACCAGATATGCTGATAATTGCCAATGGTAGGCCTCCACATTTCTTCAGAATTTTATTAGAAACTTCTTTCAATATGTCAGGGCAATGTTCCTCGGAGCCAAATAATCTTTTGAAAAACAATCTTCTGGAGTGGAGATCACTTAGGGCTTCCAGTTCATACACACGGTCATCACCACCGGGACAACATGACTTTGCTACGTCAATGATGCGTGTAGTAGCTATAATTCTGCTGGAACAATTATTCTCTGGAAAAGCACACTTGAGAGCGTGCCATGCTTGCGTAGACCATACATCATCAATGATGATGAGATACCTAAAAAATTAGTAGATGATATCAACCAATTATGATAAAAGTTTATGCTTGGATACTCAAACATGCCATGGTAAGGGGTTCAATTGGAACATTCAAACATGCCATGATACTGCTTCATGTATTTAACTGGACTAGTTACTTTGACCGGAGTAGTTAACAAGTGTATATATGACACTTCTTGCTTATGTTTCCATATACAATTTATTTTACATATGTAGCATGCCAACTTCATTGAAATTTTGAACTATGGCTGCAACTCAATTCTCGTCGCCAGATCACAAGCTAGAAAAAAATTGTACATTTACTGGATCACAGATAATTGGATGAAAATATTGAGAACCATGGATGGCAGGCACATCCTTTAAGGGGACTAATAAAGGTCGGCATTACCTTTTATTTTCTAGCAGTTCTCTTAGCTTGGCAATGGACTTCTTTTCATCCCAATCACTAGTATCTTTTGTGGATCCATCGTGGCATGGCACTTGAGAGATCACATCCTTGATAATATTCTTTACATCTGGTTTTTGCGAGACCGACACGAAAGCCTTGCAATCAAACTTCTCTTGAATCTTGCGGCAAACCTCATTTGCCAGCGTTGTTTTGCCCAAACCACCAAACCCAACAATAGACAAGACCTTGCAATGTTTGGGCGATGTGTTTGCTTCATCCAACACCCACTTTGCAAGATGGTCTCTTGGACCGTCGACGCCCACAAGGTTTGCCTCATCAGCAAAAATTGCATGTAGACGGGGATCCACTGATGCAGGGGCAGCGGTGCTAGAAGGGGAATCATTCATCAACTTGTAACAATCCTTGAGCTCTTTCACCTGCCTGATGCGGTCCTTGAGGTCGTGGATGTCGCCGGCGATTCCGTGCCTGGCTCCAAGCGTCTTGAGACGGCGAACGGTCTTGCGGAACAAGTCCTTGAAGCCGGCGTGGTCTGGGCTGTGGCCGAGGTGGTGGATGAACTTGTCGAAGACGTCCTCCGTGTCGTAGGCCAGCTCCCTGACCAGAGAAATCCAGGCCTTGACCTGGTCGTTGGGGTCCTCCAGCTCGGCGTACTCCTTGACCGCGGCGTGCATGGTGGCCAGCTCGGATCTGAGGGAGCGGACCTCGCGGCGGACCCCTTTTAGCCGGCCGCACTTGTCGGCGAGCAAGGCCGCGAGCTTCCCGAGCAGGGGCCCAAAGGCGCCGTGCGCGGCGCTCACCACCGTCATGGATGGCGAGTGGCGACGCTCACCACTGCATCTGTTGAGTGTTTGTGTTGCTGGGATTGCGAGTGCAGAAAAAGCGGATCGAGCAATGGATGTGGTGGATGGCTGGTGAATTGGCGAAGGAGGAGAGCGAGCGAGGCGAGCAGGACGAGTGCGAGGGAGGTTGGCCGGTCAGTCGCCGCTGGCCGCTGGGTGTGGATGGATGGAGAGGAGAGGACTGCGAATGGAGTGGAGAGGTGACGGAAAGGAGAAAGTGCGGCCTGCTTTCCTTGTACAATACTACGTACAACGGTACTGTGTCACCTGACCAACACTGTGCCACATGGGATGCTCTCCTCCCTCAATAATGCCGCACTTCTTTTTACAAATTCACCCCTAACCAAATGCGTCACAGCAACTCGCCGACCCCAAACGGGTACGTGTTTTGTCCGCTTTTCGTTCGTTTGGGTTCAAGTGCTGCTCGCCCAGATTGCAAAGTGACTTGTGATCGGTGACGGCGCATTTTTCGTCCTCATGCCGTTTGTTTGGTTGCCATTGAACATTTTTTTTATTTCATCAAAGACATTTTTGATACATGCATTCACCAATTCTTTGCTACGAGTGCAAGACCAAAGGCGCGCGTAGTCTGCATGTAGCCTCTTCTCGGCTGCATAAGTCGATCGGCACAATACCTTTGCTCGGCCTATCTCTGTGACCAGCGCGCGCACATAAGAGGACTTGCTGACAACAGAGCAGAGCACAAAATACAGCTGATCGCATTACAGTATATGAGTATCATATATATATAAAGCACAAGCTACTATAGTCATCCAGCTTACTGCGTACACATCAAAATATTTGTTCCATGATACTTCACCTCAAAACGTCAATAGTCTCACAGCGTGCTCTTGTCCCCAGCTTTTTCAGAACAAAAAAAACACACACACAGCACGGCAGATATACGAATGAGTTCCATGGTGGATCTGCTCTGTTCAGAGCACAGTAATTCAACAAAATGTATAAGGAGGAAGATAATATCAAAGCTGCGTTGTGGCATGAGTCATTAGTGAAGGGAAACTCTCGTCTTAATAACGCTTATAGCTTTTCTTTCCTTCTTGCAAGGATTGAAAAAGCTTATAATTGATTTATTTGTCTTTCCTAAGAGAACAAGTAGTGCCTCATCCATATTCATTACTCAAAACAGAATGACCATTACATACGTTCAGTTCAAATACTAGGCAGAAATTCAAAGTGATTTGAATTGTTTAAACTAGAAAATATTATGGGTGTACTGCATGCCGATTAATTGCGAGCAACAGCACAACAATTTGCTTGGCCTGTTGCTCACAACAGCACAACAGCACAACACAGGAGGCAGGACTAAGAGCAGAGGATAGGAAACAGAGTAGTAAAGCAGAGGAGACACACAAGCTGTTTTTTCCTTTTTAACTTTTTTCGGTTAACTGTTCAGCCACATATGCTGTGCTCATTATTACATGGGTTATTAAATTTGCCGACTATTTAAAACAGATTATAAGAGATTTATGAGACGATTAGCTGGCACATCAAGGAATGCAGGGTACTCTCCCATTTTCGGCCGTCTTTGTGACGATCGATCACTAGTGCACGGGAAGAAGGAGATATAGATTTCATACCGACATGTATCGTAGGTAAACAAGAGAGACAATCTAACGCACGAAATGCAATTAGGAACTGGAGTAGCAACAAAGGCCACGCTTCCGTTTTCAAACTTCTGGACAACTAAGGCCACGCTTCAGGACTCTTCCTTACATAGCTTCAGGACCTCAGGTACAATACTTGTCGGAGAAATGGATAAAAATGAATGTATTTAGAACTAAGATATGTCTAGATACATCCATTCCTTCGACAAGTATTTTCGGACGGAGGGAGTATATGCAAGATAACACTCCAGCAAAAGTACGGGCATACACATGGACATGGACCGCATCAAAATTCGTTCCATGATACCTCACCTCAAAACATGAAGAGCACAAAACAGCGTGCTTTGTCCCCAGCCGTTTCAGAACAGAACCGACGAATAATAACACAAAGCGCATATACAATTGAGTTCCATAGTCGATCTGCTCTGTTCAGAGCACAGTAATTCAACAAAACTTTTTCCGGAACAAGGGAAACATAAATCAAGTATTCAACAAAAAAATGACCCACCGAATGCATAAAGCAACAGGGGACAGAGTATAAGCGAATTAACAACAACAGCCTAGGTATCCAGACTACAAGTTCCAACAGAAGTGATAGAGTTTAGGTCTGAATCATCAAAGTAAGAAACAGAGGCAATCAAACGATCTTATATTAGTTTACAGAGGGAGTAATACTTAGCAAGTTTCAGTTGAGAGAGAATCGCTCGAGACCACCCGTTTTAGGAGGTGTCTCTGTTTCAGCTTCAGTTTTCAGATTGTCGACTGCAAATTCAAGGAATATTGATTAATTAGCTTGATTCCTCCTTGGGTATATGGCATCCCAAGCAGTAGTAGGAAGCAAGGAAGCCAGCCACCCAACAAATATCCTGGATTGGCAAAGGGAAAACAGTACGACATGTGAATTTGAGAAAAACAGAAGGATTTCGGTGGAGAAAAGTAAAATGGGACGATGCTCTACTACATTTGTCAGCATTTTAATCCGCATTAGTGTCACCATTTTCCTACATTTGTGAAGCCATCAGACTGTATAAACAAACTGCTTTGATGGCCGTAGTTTCAGGCGAGGCAAGGATGTCTTCAGTTTCAGTTTCAGCTTTTGTAGCCAACTGCTCCGGCACAAGTGAACAAACTAAGCTGCCATAATCACCGTAGGATCATATCTCAAGGCAAGCCATTCTTTACCAAATTTCATCATCCTGAATGAACAAACTAAGCTGCCAGAATGAACAAACTAATTCTGGCGTCTTAATCATCAAATAAACAACCAAGACATGCAATGAGGCTGCTAACTCAGGCTGAATGTATGCATGATAGCACTTCAACGAAACTACTTGCATAGGCATATGGAGTCATTTTACTTGGAATAATCAAGCACAACCAAATAATCTGTTCAATCAAATTTCACCTCAGAACCTAAAGAGTGTGAAACTGTGCTTTAGGCCCCAGCCGTTTCAGAAAAAAAAACGTTGCTGATAACACACAACACATGAATGCACGATCCAGTTCGATAGTCGAAACCGTGTCTGAATATATGAATGATAATGCTCCAAACACAAGCAGGTACGATCACAGTAGTTACTTCAACAATAAATTTTCTGGAACAAGGGAAACCAAGCCCCAAATTTCCATACATCATATGAAAACACAAATCAATTATTCAGACAAATTATTCCCAAATTTAATAGAGCTTAGGTCCTACCGAATGCATAAAGCTATTGGGGACATAGTATAAGCGAATTAACAACAGCGTATGTTTTCAGACTGCAAGTTCCAAATTTAATTCTTAGCAAAAACAGAGCTTAAATCTGAATCCTCAAAGTAAGGAACAGAGGCAATAAAACAGAGTGCATGTATCAAGTAGTAGCGACTTCAGCTGAGATCCGACCACAACTGCGCCTGAAAGTGCAATGAATGTCACCTTCGCTGTGACACTCCCACCACACAACATATCCTGGATCGGCAAAAGGAAAACAATAGAACGTGTGAAGCAGCTCGGGATATAGACGATATTTGTTGGAGAAAATAAAAAAGGGGACGATGGTCAGAATATGTATTAGTACCTTTTGCAGTTTGTGAGCACTTTAATCCTCATCAGCGTTACCATCTTCCTTGCTCTTCTCCTCATCACTACCACCACCGGTCTCTTCATTGTCCTCTTCATTTGGTTCCTCCTCAAAAGTAACTGCAGGATGGTTGGGATTGGCATCTGCTTCTTTCCTGATCGCAGCAGCTGCACCCTTGATTTCTGAAGGTGTTGCGTCTTCGTTATCAAGCCATATCTGAGCTCGTTTGAGACAATGGAGATGCTCAATGCCTGAATAGAAACCATTAGCTTTTGCAGCCGACACACTGAATGGCATGTTGCGAATTTCCTCAAGCTGGGGCGCAGACCCTTTCACGAACGAAACATATGCTCGTTCCATTTCTCTGAAGTCAAGCACCTTCAGATTTGGGAAAGAAGTGGCTTGGACTGTACCAACAAACTTCTTTGATACCCCTAGTCGCAGGCGGAGTAAGGATGGCAGCTGCCCAAGGGTAAGCAGCCCATCTTCCGTCAGTTCAGTTAAGCAGATCCAGAGGTTGGCAAGGTTGGTGAGTGCAGGTGTAATCCACTTTGGAACATTTGTGAACGAATCGTCGTGGACCGACCAAAAGCTTTGAAGAGAAGATGGCAGAGGGGACCAGGAATCTAAGAAGTCGAGGGAACCACGGAATGCATCTATATAGAAAGAATGGAGTTTGCACGTGCCAAGCTTGCACAGTGAGGAGCGGAACACCTCTTTTTCACATCTCTTGTCCTCGCAAGATACTTCATCACCAAGATCCACATACAGTTCCTCCAAACTTGTCAGATTCCCGAGATCCTCCAACACATCTGTTTCTTGCTCAGTAATAATAAATTTTGGCATCAGCTGTAAGTTCGTCATGCCCCCAATCCCGTTTGGTAGCTTATTCAGATATCCAATTAGGTTTCGTAATGCAGTTAGCCGAGTAATTCCAGCAGGCAACTCTTTCACATATGTACCCTGAAAATGAAGCGTCTCTAGATTACCTAGCATCAAGATCTCTGATGGTAGCTTTGATATACCTGTGCCCCTAAAGCTGAGGTACTTTAGCTGGAATAATTTGTCCATGCCTTTCATATCATAGTCCTTTAAATCATCACAACCTTCAAAATCCAAAACACGTAAAGCTTCAAACCGATCAAGACTGGGCAAGTGTGTGATGCAACATGTTGGCATTACTATCAAAGTTCGAACATGGCTGAGATCTATATTTGCCAGTGCAGATGCAAAATCCTTGTCAATGTGCTGGATTGATAGCCGCCGAATAGAACCTTGATGATTTGGCAAACTGGTTTGACCTCCACCTACCACAGTGGTAAAATTATCTTTAGCTGATTTTGAAATAATAATTTCCAACATCATGTCATGGACTCGGCAGGCACCGACCTTTCCATCATACCCAATGCCCACCGGTTGAACCATGCTTTTGTTGATAAGCTCATAGAAGTAATTCTCAGCAGTCTCTTGCTTGCTCTGTCCACGCTCTTCAGAGATAAAGCCTTCTGCGATCCATTGCCTCACTAGCCTATCTCTGGCAATCAGATAGTCTTCAGGAAACAAACTTAAATACAACAAGCAAGTCTTGAGATGAGGTGCAAGATCATTGTAGCTAAGAGATAGTATGCTACTCATGCCCTCTAGACTGTTAGTTTTCTCCAGTGCAGAACCAATTGACCTCTTAACCTTCTCCCATTCTTCCTTGATGGCTGGCCGGTTTGCTAGCAAACCAGATATGCTGATAATTGCCAATGGTAGGCCTCCACATTTCTTTAAAATTTTACTAGAAACAAACTTCAACATTTCAGGGCAATCTTCCTCAGAGCGGAATAATCTTTTGAAAAACAATTTTCTAGAGTGGAGATCACTTAGGGCTTCCAATTCATACACACGGTCATCAGCACTCAGACAACATGACTTTGCTACGTCAATGATGCGTGTAGTAGCTATAATTCTGCTAGAACAATTATTCTCTGGAAAAGCACACTTGATAGCGTGCCATGCTTTTGTAGACCATACATCATCGATGATGATGAGATACCTACAGAATTAGTAGATGATGTCAAGTCGTCAACCAACTATGATATGGGATTCTGCTAGAAAACTCAAACATGCCATGAAACTGCTTCATGCATTTAACTGGAGTAGTTAATAATTGTTTATGACGCTTATTGCTTATGTATCCATACACAATATGTAGCATGCCAACTTCCTTATAATTTTAACTATGAATAGAACTCAATTCTAGTTACCAAATAAAAAACATGAAAATATATTTTATGTTTTATTAGAAAGTATGATTATTTGAGTCTACATAAAATGATTATCAGAAAGTATGATCATATACCATGAAACTCCAACATTGCATATGATTTAGGTACTCAACAACTTAATTAAGTATATATAATACAGCTACCGCATAAGTTTACATATGCATTTTTATTGTGCATATGTACCACGACCACTTGTTTGAACTTTTAACTAATCGAATTCATATCTATTTACTTGATTCTCACAAGGAATTTGCTTTACAATTGTGAACACATTTAAAAAATCTTCAATTTAGTATATATGAAACAAGAAGCAATATAGTAATTGCATTGTTGCATTGAGATATAAGCTAGCTGGAGTCGGGATTGGTTTGAACCCGTTTAGCTGGGATTGCATGCAGTAACTAGTTCTTACAAAACATTAATATGATAATGAAAGACATACACTCGTACAATACACAAATAATTTAGCAGTTAATTTCTTGAAAGCTGGACTTGAGAATATATTTTTTTAACCATGCAGGAGAGTTGCGTGCAATTCAGTTCACTACCTATAAATATTTTCATGATTACATATATATCATGTTACAAGCATCTTTTAGCTGGTACATGATTTTTTTAGTGTGAGGTGTAAGGATGCTTTAATTACTCAATCTGGCCTTAATCAGGTTGTTTTTCTTTGAATCGAAATAATGACAATACACTTAAAAAAAAAAGTGGCTGAATATCGAGAACCATAAGGGTCGATGTTACCTTTTATTTTCTAGCAGTTCTCTTAGCTTGGCAATGGACTTCTTTTCATCCCAATCACTAGTATCTTTTGTGGATCCATCTTCACACGGCACTTGAGAGATTACATCCTTGATAATTTTCTTCACATCTGGTTTTTGTGAGACTGATACAAAAGCCTTACAATGAAAATTCCCTTCAATCTTGCGACATACCTCATTCGCTAGTGTTGTCTTTCCCAATCCACCAAACCCGACAATTGACAAAACCTTGCATCCTTTCGACAAGTTATTTGCTTCCAACATCCACTTGGCAAGATCATCTCTTGGACCATCCACCCCCACAAGGTGTGCCTCATCAGCAAAAATTGCATGCAGCCGGGGATCCACGACTGGAGGGCCAGCGATGCTAGAAGGAGCATAATCCAACTTGTAACTATCCTTGAGATCTTTCACTTGCTTGATGCGATCTTTCAGATCGTCAATTTGGCCAGCGATTCCACGACGAGACCCAAGTGTCTTGAGACGACGAGCGGTCTTGCGGAAGAACTCCTTGAAACCACCATGATGGCTTCCGCTGCCAAGCTGGTGGATGAACTTGTCGAAGACATCCTCCGTATCATAGGCCAACTCCCTGACCAGCGATATCCATGTCTTCACTTGGTCATTTGGGTCTTCTAGCTTGGTGTACTCCTTCAGGGCAGCATGCATGCTGGCTAGCTCTGACCTGAGGGAGCGGATCTCACGGCGGACCCCTTTCAGCCGAGCACACTCGTCGGCGAGCAAGGTGGTGAGCTTCCCCAGCAGGGGACCAAACGCGCCGTGTGCAGAGCTCACGACCTCCATTGATCTCTCTACTCTTTGTAGCTGCACGGCATCAATCTCTCGTGGGTGTTGTTGGTACGGTGTGTTTTGGAGTTTGGGGTGGTGGAGAGAATAGCTTGGACAAGCGCAACTAGTTAGCAGGAAAATGAAGATGAGCAAGCTTAAGATCTGTTTGGCCAAGCTAACGATGGAAGGCACATGAATGATCACGCGCTAGCATGTGCATCCGCATCGAAGGAGGCGCGCTAGTGCTTGGTGCAAGCGAATTAAGAACAGCTCGTGTCAGAAGTCAGAAGAGGAGCAGAAAAAGATGCCTTCAACCATAATGTATCTTAGCAGCCACTTGTACGTTTAATTAGTCTTCCATCTGACACGAGCTACCACATCTCAGAACGGGATTAAGGAACCAACGTGGTGAGCTTCCCCGGCAATGAGCCAACTGCCACCACGTTCTGTTTCGTTACCTTCTACTCATTGGTTGACTCTCCACGGCTTCCCCATCTCGTTTGGGTGAGTGACTGTGCTTGCTGTCAAGAAGAAGGGCAGTTGCTCGATTCACGTCACAATGGCTCAATTTCAACGTATGTATTCAGATTTCAGATCACTAATTTCCGACAAGGAGAACCTTATTAGCAGTAACATACTACGTACGTACTCCCTCTGTAAACTAATATAAGAGCGTTTAGAATACTAAAATAGTGATCTAAACGCTCTTATATTAGTTTACGGAGGGAGTACTTATCAAGGTTAGTTGTCAAAGCAAGCATCTCTTGCCGGCCACATGTACATCCAGCCATCGATCACATGGAAATCCGCAAATAATGTTACTCCCTCCGTTCACTTTTATAAGACCTTTTAGACATTTAAGACAACATCTAATATAGTTCAATTTCAGCTGTCCTAAAGAACTTATAAAAGTGAACAGAGGGAGTACTAGTTTCTTCAGAGCCACGCAATTCTCCCACACCCCATCTTATTGACCTCCGAACTGAAAATTGGATGGAGCTAACGTACCAACGATGTCTGCCAGTCTTGCACTAACCTGGAGCTTGAGTTTAGTCATCCGAGTGTATATGCTTCCTATATTTCTTTAACACCCACAAATATTGTAGTGACAAAAACTAATAACAGGCTACTGATTGAAAGTTATATCTTCTCTAACAATGCACTTGTATGAATAATTGTTATGAATAAATTTGAGACCAACCGATGTTCATGTCACTAACACACAGCCGGTGATTTCAGAGATTTGGAGTGGTTCCGTGATTGACGGAGGGGTGATGCGAGGGGAGATTGGCGATTCTCGCGCTCCCGACGCCGCTGAACTCCGGCGGCCCGGCGGTCGTTTCTGGGCTTTGGCAGAAGAGGCCGGAGAGGATGACGAGGATGACGGCGAGCCACCAGGCGCCATCTCGCCGGCGTTGCTGTCGCCGACGCCATCAGATGTTCTCTGCGAGGCTCTTCAGGCAGGCTATTCGGAGGAAGATGTCGATCTTGTGGTGGATGTGATGATCCCGATCCGGCGAGGATAGGTTTGGCAAGGACGGACACGGTGGAGATCGCCAGGCGAGTTGCCCACCGGAGGACGGCGGCGACGGCGGTCCGGCCATGGCGCGGCCCCCTCCCGAAGGTACGTCTTCCTAACCTTATGCTTTTTGATCTTATGCATCTGGATTCTTGGAAGAAAGTTGAGAGGAAGAAGAAGAATAAGCCGAGGGCGGTGGCGCCGGCGGCCGGCCAAGTTTTCGGGATCGAGCGGCGAGGAGAACTCGTTTGAATTCCGTCTTGGGCCTAGTTGGGCCAGACGTGAATGCGAGCTCGGATTCTTGGCCCACTGATGTTGTTGTCCATGATGGGGTGCAAGGTTTTGGGCTGTGCGGTGCTGAAGGATCGTAACCAGGGAGGGGGCGACCGAGACGACGCTGATTGCGTGCGTTCTTCTCCTCCTTCCTCGTTGCATGCTGCTAGGGTTAGACCCTTGTGTGCGCTGCCGGGCTTCCCTCGTCGCCGGACTGGACGTGCAGGCCGTATCCCGCCGCTCCTAGTGATGGCTGGCCGGGGTGCCGCTGGACAGCCGCCACCGAAGCCGGCCATTCCCAACTCAGCCCCCACGGGCGCATCTCGGGGCACACACGCACAGCTGGCCGGCTTCCATCCTCAGCTGCCCCAGACCGGCGGTGGTGCGGTGCCGGTGCGGGCCGGCGGCCAGAGACCTCCTGGTCGGGCGGCCGATGCGGTGCCGGCCGCGGCGGAGGCGGGCCGAGGGCGTCATGGCAGGGCGGCGGCGGCGTTTTCACCAACCCGAACCCCCCACGAGGACGGTGGGGTGACGATGGCTATGATGCTTACGGCGAAGGGCAGCACCGGGGCTCCTCGTCCACCGGAGGTGGCCGTGGTTATGCTTGGTAAGGCGATGGTGGTGTTGGCCGTGGTTATGCTTGGTAAGGCGTTGGTGGTGTTGGCCGTGGTTATGCTTGGTAAGGCGATGGTGGTGTTGGCCGTGGCAACGGTCGCAGGGAGGGTACCGTCAAGATGACGGGTTCTACGGACCTCCGGGCGGCTTTGTTGAGGGCGCCTCGGGTCCGAATCATCGCTTCCATGGGAAGTACCGTGGAGGTAGGGGAGGGGGTAGGTGACACCCTCCTTCTCCGCGGCAAGTTGTGGTCACCCCCGACGTGCCTTCCGGGGAGACTACGGAGGCGGCCCCTGGGGAGCTCAATGCTGCTGTGCTGGAGGCAGTTCGGGCTCTTGCTTCGGTGGAGGTGCCGGAGCCGAATGCTGTGCTGGCTGACAAGACTGTCGACAAGCCGGTCGGTGATCGTTTGTCCAAATGGCTCCGTAAAAAGGAAAAGATGACTTGTCGCCGTTGTGGTGTGGCGGTTCATTTCGCTGTTGAGTGCACCACACAGATGTGTGACACGTGTCAGAAGCCCATGCATGAGTGAGGGGAGTGCCCTGAACTATTGGGGCCCATGCCGATGGTAGCTATTTATGGAGTTTGCTCTGCTGATCTTATGTTCTTTGAGTCACCATCTATTGAGACTGAAGCATCTGCGACGCAGATATCGATCACGGGTGTTGTCAAGGTGACTCATGGGATTCTTTATGAGGCTTAGATTGTGCACAGGCTCAGCGAGTTGGTTCCTGGTAACTTTAAGTGGAAGTTGGTGAAGCTTGAGGGTCAGTCCTATAAAGTTGATTTTCCGTCTTTGGAGGATCTGAATCACACCCTCAAGTTTGGTATGTGCAGAGTGGCGAGCACTAACTGCATATTGGAGTTTTCTCCTTGGAAGAAACCGGAACCTCAAGGAAAGGATCTCCCTTAGATATGGGTTAGGTTTAAGGGGGCTCCCCCGAAGCCTCTGCAGAGCGCGCGGACTACCTGGAGTCTGGGATCACTCATTGGTAAGACGGAGAAGGTAGATATGCCTTTTACTCACGCTAATGGCGTTGCACATTTGCTGGTGAGTGTTTTGGATGCCGAGCTTGTTCCCGATACTGTGAGATGGTTTCAGGCTGGTCCGATGTACGACCTGGAGATTGAGTTCGAGAGTCCGGAAATCTTTGAGTCTGCCAATGGGCATTTGGACACGGACATGACTGAGGGGGATGATACTCGTGGCCTTCGTGATGCTGCCGCGGGCGGTTCGGCCCAGACTGGGTCGACTCCTACGTTGGGCAGGACTTCGCAGTCTTCGGTAGATTCTGGGGGAAAAGGGGTGGCGCCTCCTGCAACCCCAATGAACTGTCCCAACTTTGGCTCGTTCGTTGTGGCCTCGGCACCCAGTTGTCTCTGGGGTCACAGAGCTGAGTTGGTTGATCCGGTGGAACATGAGTTGCCACCACCGCTATCACCGTTGGCTGTGTGTTCTGAGCTTCGTGAGGCGGAGGGGCAAGTGAGGGGAGGGACCCCAACAGCCTCGCCACCTCCGTCTCGCCGTCTTCTGTTCAGAGGTGTGGAGGGGGCTTCTGCACGGGATGCTCCTTCTGGTCCTGGCAGCCCGTCTTCTTTTGGTCCGACGCTAGCCCTCGAGGAGGTCTCGGAGGGTGGGGCGTCCGCTCTGAGAGCGGCAGAGTCTGGATCCACCTCTCCCAGCAGGCTTCACTCGGGACCGCCCGTTGGCAGGAGCACACCGATGAGGGTGGCTCCGGTGAGCTTGCCTTCGGTAGTGCCGGCGTCTTCTCCGATTGTGCATTCGGCAGGCGGCCAAGGCACAACTGGTCTGGTGGACTTGGGTCTGCTTGGGTCTATGGCAGGAGGCCTTAGCCCGAGCGGGCCCTCGACGGGCGAGATCGTCGCCTTCGGGAGGATTCCGAATCCCAGGACCGAGGGCCGACGGATGAGTAGTCGTCTCCCGGACCAGCCTGATATGGATGACCTGCAGCTGGGGCGCGTCGTACGACAGGCCAAGCTTCGGGACATTGAGGACTCGATAGGCATGTCAGTCAATACTTCGAATTCGATTCTGCATTTTTTCAAGGATGACATGCTTGTTAATACAAACCAATTGGGAGTCTCGTTAGGCAGTAATGGTAAAGAAATAGCAAAATCTGTTAACGATATACTTGATATCGAGGTAGAGAGGGCAATAGAGATTATTACAAACTTAGCAGCTGTTAAGCCTTTGAATAATACGAAAATTGATGCTTTAGGGGTAAGGGTCCTTGATAGTTTTTTGTGAGGACCTTGGACCGTCCTCCTTGCAATTTGATGATGATGAGTTTGCGGAAGTTATGGAGGAGCCCCTCCATGACGTTCCACTGGTTTGTGAGCTCCCTGAGCTTGGTTGTATGGACCGAGTTGAGGAGCAAAATAAGACTAAGCATAAATGGAGCCGGAAGGTTTACCCGGTTTCGGCTGTGCGCAGAAGTGTTTGGATTCGGACGCCTAAAAATTTTTATAATGAAAAAATGAAAGGAATCTTTTGGAATAGCAGAGGTCTGAAAGACTTGGCTAAACGAAGGTTCTTGGCGGATGCTTCGGTCGAACACAAGTAAGATTTCATTGCCCTCTCTGAAACTGGTAGAGACAATTTTACCTCTCGGTTTCTTGGCACTTTATCGGGAGGAGTCGATTTTGATTGGCATTGCTTACCCCCTAGAGGAAGGTCCGGTGGGATTTTACTCGGGGTGAGGCGAGAGTCTTTAGAAGTTCGAAGTGTTGTGATGGGGGATTTTGCTGTTAAGTTTAGGGTGAGATCTGATACGTCCAAAACGTATCTATAATTTCTGCTTGCTCCATGCCACTTTTGGGTGATATTGCTATGATATTTATACACTTCCATACACTTTTGATCATATTTGGACTAACCTATTAATCCAGTGCACCCCAGTGCCAGTTTCTGTTTTCGGCTATTTTTTGTATTTCAGGTTTTCACATTACGAGAACTGCCAGGAAAAATCCAGAAAAAATATATAAAAAATCAGCGTTCCAGAACCTACCTTGCGCCCGAAGTACAGCCGGGGGGGGGGCACCAGGGCCCCAGGCGCCCTGGCGGCGCGCCCCCCCTG
>LR738715.1:1882929-1893113 GCA_902687465.1 Secale cereale | reverse complement strand
TGAAAAGGCCCAGAATAGGCCAAAACGGTGAGTGTTGATGAACGACACGTAAGCGCACCTCGGGGTTCAGCAACCATGAAAATCGTTTCGGGACCCCAAAACGGTGAGTAATAGTCCACGATATGGGCCAGAATCGGCCAAAACTACGAGTGTTGATGACCAACATGTAAACGCACCTCGGGGTTCATCAGTCATGAAAATCGCCCCGGGACCCCAAAACGATGAGTAATAGTCCACGATACGGCTCAGAAATGGCCGAAACTACGAGTGTTGATGACCGACACGTAAATGCACCCCGGGGCTCGTCAATCGTGGAAATCGCTCCGGGACCCCAAAACAGTAAGTAATAGCCAATGAACGACACGTAAGGGCATCCTGGGGTTCAGCAACCATGAAAATAGTTTCGGGACCCCAAAACGGTGAGTGATAACCCTCAACCGTAAGGGATCGAGATAGTCTTCGCGGGTAAGAATAACCCAGTTTATTGATTCGACACACGGGGAGCCAAAGAGTATTTATAAGCTTTGACAGTTGTGTTGTCAATTCAACCGCACCTGAAATATATTTACTTGCAACGAAAGATAAGTGGTAACAGTGATATGATAGTGATGATAGTAATAGTAAAAGTAAACAGCAAAAGTAAATAGCAGTAGTAAATGGCAAAAGTAGCAACTAGTGATAAGCAGGGTTTAAAACACTGTAGGCTAGGGAGATGGATGGTTGGGCGCTGCATGGATGAGATAGATTCTAACTTGGGGCACGGCACACGGAAAAGTAATGATCATCTAGGCAAATATCAAACATTAGGCATGTATCCCGTAGGTAGTTGTGCGTGCTTGCAATAAGAACTTGCACAACATCTTTTGTCCTACCATCCCGCTACGAACGGGGCCAAAAGGAACTTATGGATATTAAGGTGCTCCTGTCAAAGAGCACCGAAACAAAGCAATGAACTCAATGGATACATGTAATCCTCAAACTACGGACCGTCCCCTTAGGTGTCCCAAGCTGTGACTTTTGGGATCGCCGGTTCCGAACCGTAACAGGTGCAAACAACTCATAGATAGGATCACGAACACAAATATATTCATACAAACACATATGGTTTAGATCTGAAATCATGGCACTCGGGCCCTAAGTGTCAAGCATTAAGAATAACAAGTTGAAGCAAAGATGATAAACACCATAGTAGATGATAGGCAACATGCCCCCAACGATCTGATCAACTATTACATGATCTAACTCATCCAATCCCTACCATCCCCTTCGCCTACAGCAGGGGAATTACT
The DNA here is from genome assembly GCA_902687465.1 of Secale cereale. Taxonomy (NCBI): domain Eukaryota; kingdom Viridiplantae; phylum Streptophyta; class Magnoliopsida; order Poales; family Poaceae; genus Secale; species Secale cereale. Next base: position 1,891,824 of record LR738715.1, on the reverse strand, counting down.
CACACATGAAAGGGGAAGTCATGGAGGGATGATGGACTGGTGATGATGATGACGATGGCGACGATCTCCCCTCTCCGGAGGCCAATTCAGCCTCCAGATTAGCCCTCCCGAGGAAGAACAGAGGGTGGCGGCGGCTTCGCGACAGAAAATTGCGAAAGAACTTCTGATCTGGGGTTTCTGCGTCGGGAGTAAAAATACGAGGTAAAGTAGGGCACCAGGGGGTGTGGGCCCCACCCAGGCGACCCCCCGGCGCGGCCCAGGCGGGGGGGCGCGCCCACAGGGCGCCTGGGCACCCCCTGGCCCCCCTCTGTCCCCACTTATGGCTCCTGGTTCCTTCGGGTGCGTGGATTTTCTGTGATTTTTCGTGGATTTTTCTGAGATACTTAAAAATCCGTTTTCCTGCACACAAATAAACCATACAGGCAGCTCTGCTGAAAACAGCGTCAGTCCGGGTTAGTTTAGTCCAAATCATGCAAGAATGAGGCCAAAACAATATCAAAAGTGTTTGGAAAAGTAGATACGTTTGAGACGTATCAACTCCCCCAAGCTTAGCATATTGCTTGTCCTCAAGCAATTCAGTTCAACGAACTGGACGCGACAAAGAAAACTTTGACAAACTCTTTTGCTTCTTTAGATGTATATAAGCATGTACTACGAAAAGAATTTAGCAAGTATTGAAATAGTACTTATGAGGACAATGCAAGGAGCAATCCTTCTTTCAAGTGACCAGTCACAAATACTTAAAAGTAAATAATATATTACTGAAAATCAAGACAAGATTACATTGCACATAGCTTGAGCATATTAGGGTGGTATCTCGCTAGCCTCCATGAGTGAAGCAAAACATAAATGCAGAGACTCCTCCAGAGTTTTAAAGGAGACTAGAACTAAGAATTTCAGAATAAATCATATCACAAGTATGCAGAACACAATGTTATACTTTGGGACAATGCACATTACACTCAGAATGACAATTATGCTCTCCTAGTCGGTGCTTTGAAGAAAGAAGGTGAGACTCTCGAACCGTGGCTTTTATTGGCAGAGTTGAAAACCCGTGATCGGAAACAAAAACTAAACATGTACCAGAGCTCTTGGTTTCAAAAACAGAAGTAAATATGTTTTTGAGAAGTGCATATTTCGTCAACGAATGCTAGCAGATAACTCAATCACTTTTTAAGCTAGACAAGTCTCGAGGAACGGCTCCCGCATGAGGACGATTACATGCTCTTAATCTCCTTTGTTAATCACTGCCAAAGTTTTCTGATTTCTCATGAACAAAGCGTGAAGGAGGGTTTGTTTGTTATATTATCTTTTTGAGCTGGGCGCACTCAATGCCAGTTCCTTTTCGTATTAGGGGTTTGCACATTATACATGCAATCTAGGGGTGAAACTTGTCCAACTTAAAAGATTATGAATTAACTACTACTTCCTCATGAGCTAAAACATAGGCACAAAAAGGGAAATGCTTTTGATTAATTTCGAGATGGTACACGAAAGTCTTCGTTAGGAATGGCAGGTAAATACCATGTATAGGAAGGTATAGTGGACTCATATGGCGTAACAGGTTTTAAGGATTTTGGATGCACAAGCAGTCAGTCTGCTTAGTACAGGTGGAGGTTTAGCAAAAGACTGGGAAGCGACCAACTAGAGAGCAATAACGGTCATAATCATGCAGAGCGACAAAGCAACATTGAATCGGGCATGAAAGTGATATAGCTATTCTGAAACTCAAAGATCATCAAGGCAGAGTAGACTTTTTAGTCTTAAGCATGTGTAAGCATGTGCCAAGTCAATCCAAAAATTCTCTAAAGGGAAATACCACCTTAGTATACCAGACTATGAACAGTGCAATGCATGTAGATCATTTCAATAACACATTATATACTCTAGTTATGCGAGACTAGCCACAAGGAAAGCATGAACCGCTGGAAGAGCATTGTAAACATAGCACTATGTCGCTACAAGCTGGTCTCTAGATCATAAGTACAGGCATATGTACAAAAGTAGAAACAAAAAGAGTTCATACCGATCTTCCTTGTTGCTTCCCTCCAGTCGATCTTCGTCATCACTGCTTGTCACTTGCACGATCGAACGTAGGAAATATAATCAAATGCCATCACGGACTCGAGCTGATCTCTGAAAACAAAGCAAACTAAAGAGAGAAAGGAAATCTTTTTGGGTTTTTTCAAAGGTTGAATAAAAGCAAAAGAAAGAAAAAAAATCTTTTTGTTGTTTTTGCAAAGAGAGAAACAAAGAAGAACGGGCAAAAACTTCGAAAAGATCAAAGCGAATAAAATGGATAATACAATGGAAAAGTGAGAAGGGCACGTACTCCCCCAAGCTTAGGCTTTTGGCCTAAGTTGGTAGCAGCTACTGCCCCCAGGAGCCTCCTGCTCCAGGGGTATGGTGGTGAGTCCAAGGGTCGTAGAAGGATGCTGGCGCGTACACCGAACTCCTCGGAGTCTCCCACGAGGAAGGTTCCGAACGCCAAACAGAGGAAGACCCTTCACCAAACTCGGTGGCGGTCTCTTCCTGAAAATGTGGTATCTCACCGTGCCTTTCCTCGTCGGGCACAACCCCCTCCATGGGGTTATGAAACTGATGCTGGACCATGAACTCATCGAACTGAACAACATCAAAGGACCATCCGTTCCTGCGAGAAAAATCAAACAAAAGAGGTGCAGGTAGACGGATCTCGCGTTCCGCGGCAGTTCCGAAACGCAAGATATAAATAAGATTATCAAGCTCAGAACCCATGGTAACAAACTTATGCCTTTTCATAGCAGCAAGATCAAAGCTTAAATAAGTAAAAGGAGTATCATCAGGGTGTGGGGTGCCTCCAAGATGCTCTAAGATAAGTGTGGCATAAACGCCACCATATAAGTCCCCCTTGTTACCGTTCATAGCAAGGCGTCGAGCAATTAAGGTACCCAGATTATAATCAGACCGCCCTGAGAGGGCTGCTGCCAGGATAGCAATATCCGGAGCAGAAATGTTGCTCGTGTTGTCACGAGCTAACACCCCCCTAGCAATTAAAATGCAAAATACCTGAGGTGAGGAAATAAGATGCTGGAGATCTTTGACCGATGAATATCCCTCGTACCCATGCTGCAGAGAGAGTTGATGACGGTTTTCAGCTCGGAGGGCTGAGTGGCCATCCTTGCCGTCCTCCCAACGTTCGGCACACCTATTATTTCACAAAAATTTCCCAAAGTCATGGTGATAAGATCATTATAAATTTTAAACTCAATAGCACCTGAATCAGGATTATATCTAAAACTGTTAATGAAACTGGAGGTGAATTTTTGATACTGAGTAACACGGCTCGTGACCAGCCGTGTCAAACCTGCATTAGCAGAAAGATTATAAAACTCATCCTTGATTCCCGCAGCTTCCATGAACTCATCACATGGAAATGTCATCGCACGTGCTGGACTTGTGTCTTCCAACAACTCCAGGGGCACATGATCTTCATTATAGCTCACCCTAGCAGTCGATGGTGAAGCTGCGGCTCTAGTAACTCGATAGGAGTGTGCGGGCCTCCTCTTCTCAAGAAACCCTTTTGCCCTTCCTAACAAACTCATTTCTGGAAAAAATTACAATTTACAAAAACGAGGATTAAAACAAAGTGAGCTAAGGCAAACTACTCAACTCACTTGCCCAAGGCATAAACTTGCATCAAAACTTGGAAAATAACTTTCTACACATGCATGCAAGCTCATCTCTACAGCACCAAGAACTACTAAATACTCACAAATGAGGCCACCAATCAAAAATCTAATTGGAGGGATGGAGGAGTCACATACCAGGGAGTATTTGCTCAAAATTTCAGCTCAAATGAGGGGCTGTAGAGAGAGATCGAAGAATCGCCTCCAAGAACAGCAAGAACACAACAACAAGACCAGAACTCGAGTTTTTGGAGAAGGAGAGAAAGGGAGGAAGAAGACATACCTGGAGGGGGGCCATGTGGGCCCCAAGCGCCCTATGGGCGCGGCCAGGGGCTGGGCCGCGCCAGCTGGCCGCCTGGGCCACTGGTGGCCCCCCTGGCTGGCCCCAGGACTTTCTGGGTCTCTCCCCACGTGGAAATTTTTTTTTATAATTTTTCTGGAATTTTTCTGAAAACTTCACTGTTGAAATTTTTTCGAAGTTCAAAAAGCTGCGAAACTCTCTGAAAACTTGAAGCAGTTAGTAGTATTGTGAAGCTTCAAAAACATAAATACTTGGTACAGCAAGTAGGACAAAACTAAAAACAAGTGAAAACATAACAAGCTCAACTTTTTATCCATATAAAACATGTTCACTAGTAAGGTTGATCAAGTCTTACCAACAAACAAGCGATATATAGAGCAAAAAGTCTCACCTCTTACGAAGTAATCACTGAACCTTTACTTTGATGGACATTGTCCCCACCATGATAGTTTTGTATTTGTGAGGCGCATGTAGTGGACAGTCCCATTCTCCAATTTTCACGGTCTCGATATTCTCTATAGAGTTGAGGCCATGCCTCCTGTCGATCTTCTTCGGAAAATATACCGTGTGTTCTTTATCATCCACATGGAAGGTAACCTTCCCTTTATTGCAATCAATAATAGCACCTGCGGTGTTAAGAAAAGGTCTACCAAGAATAATGGGAATTCTCCCATCCTCGGGCATGTCAAGCACAACAAAATCAGTAAGAATTAAACAATTAGCAACTTCTACGGGAACATCCTCACAAATACCTATCGGAACAGCGGTTGACTTGTCAGCCATCTGAAGAGAGATATCTGTAGGAATTAGTTTCTCTAAACAAAGCCTCTCGTAAAGAGAGAGAGGCATAACACTCACTCCTGCTCCAAGATCACATAAAGCAGTTTTGACATAATTATTCTTTATGGAGCAAGGAATGGTGGGTATACCTGGATCACCAAGCTTCTCAGGAATCTTGCCACTGAAGGAGTAGTTAGCAAGCATAGTAGATATTGCATCATTAGGAACTTTTCTTTTGTTAGTGACAATATCTTTCATATATTTTGAATAAGGAAGTAACTTAATAGCATCAGTCAAAGGGATTTGAAGAAAAAGAGGTTTAATCCACTCACAAAACTTATTATAATGCTCTTCTTCTTTAGATTTGATGGACTTACCTGGAAAGGGCATGGGTTTCTGTACCCATGGTTCTCTTTCCTTCCCATGTTTTCTTACGATGAAGTCTTCTTTAGTGTACCTCTTACCTTTGTCAGGTGCTTCTTCTTCTCGAACTTCAGGCGGATCATTCTTCTCATTATCATTACCTTCAGGTTCAGCACCGTCTTCAGTCTCAGCATCGGAGATAGATACACTGTTGGGATCAATAGTTGGTTCTTCATCTGCAATAGGATTATTAGAATTGTCAGTCTCCTTATGTTTCTTCTTCTTCTTTGGAGAGACAACAATTTCTTCTTCCTGCATTTGAGAATCCAGCTCGATTCTCTTCGGATGCCCCTCTGGATAAAGAGGATCTTGAGTGCTAGTTCCTCCTCGGGTCTTAATCCCGAAAGCCTGCAAATTATCTTGTTTGGCATTGTTAGCAAGCAAATCTCTTTGCACATTAGAAATTTGATCAAGCTGAGTTTGAACCATATGAAAATGCTTCACAAGACACTGAACATCATTAACTGTTCTATCTAAAACATCAAGCAGTCTTTTGATAGCACGGGAATTACCATGCAACTGACTTTCTATCCTCTCATTAAAATGATTATGTTTCATAATAAAATTATAAAACTCATCTAAACATTGATCAGGAGGCTTACCATGAGGGATGTCACTTGCGTTGAAATCTAAAAGAGAGTGTACCTCTACCATAGGAGGGTGAGTGGTAGGCTGACACAGCTTCTCAATAGGGGGTAGATTCTTCACGTCTTCAGCTTTAATACCTTTCTCTTTAATAGACTTCTTTGCTTCTCGCATGTCCTCGGGGCTCAGAACAAACATGCCCCTCTTCTTTGTTGGTGGAGGTGGTTCAGGGACAGACCAATCTTCATGGTTTTTGGCAATCCTGTCCATTAAATCTTCTGCATCGTCCGGTGTTCTTTTCCTGAAAACACAACCAGCACAACTGTCCAAATAGGACCTGGATTCATCAGTTAGACCAGCATAGAATATATCTATTAATTCGTTCTTAGGGATTTCATGTCCAGGTCTAGCCCGAATCAGACCGCAGTACCTCCCCCAAGCTTTAGGGAGGGACTCATCTTGCAACTGTTTAAAATTATAAATTCTTTGTAAAGCAGCATGTTGCATGTGAGCAGGAAAGTACTTATCAACAAAAGAGTGTGCTAAGTCTTGAGGACTCTTAATGGAACCGTATGGGAGTGAATCATACCATGCTTTAGCACCTTCCTTCAACGAGAAAGGAATAAGCTTGGTCACATAAAAGTATCGTATCTTCTCATCTGTGGTAAACAGGCTACCCAACTCACCGAGTTTAGTCAGGTGTGCAATAGCATCATCATTTTCTCTGCGATAAAAGGGGTCAGCTTCAACCATAGGTATAAGTGAAAGATCAACAGAGAAATCATAGTCAGGATCATCAATGCATATAGGGGATGTAGCAAATTCAGGATTAGGAACAGTTTTGTTCTTCAGAGAGTGTTTTTCAAACAGTTTCTTAATAGCTTCAGGGTCAGAGCCGGAAAACTCTGTCAGTTCCCTGCATAAATCTTCATCTAGTATATAGTAATCATCATCAAGGAGACTCTCCTTGAGTTTACTCAAATCAGGATAATCATAAGTTTCACCAATAGGGTAGCGAGTAACAGGGAGTTCAATTCCAGATTTTTTTTGCAGCAGCAGCAATTTGTTTCTCAAGAGCATAACCAAGCAAACTAATATCATCAAAAGTAGTAGAAGCATCATCAAGAGTACCAGACATAGTAACAGATTCAGTAGGAGCATCATGTGGTGGTGGTGAGGCAAACTTACTCATAACGGAAGGTGAATCAAGTGTAGCACTAGTGCTCAGAGCAGTACCTCTTCTTGTAGTGCATAGTAAGATCGGAACCTTGGGGTCTCCTTTCTTACCCATAGTGGATGAAGTGCAGCAGGTAGGATACCTCAAGTAGACTTGTAAATATTGCTATGCTCCCCGGCAACGGCGCCAGAAAACGGTACTTGATAACCCTCAACCGTAAGGGATCGAGTAGTCTTCGCGGGTAAGAATAACCCAATTTATTGATTCGACACACGGGGAGCCAAAGAGTATTTATAAGCTTTGACAGTTGAGTTGTCAATTCAACCGCACCTGAAATATATTTACTTGCAACAAAAGATAAGTGGTAACAGTGATATGATAGTGATGATAGTAATAGTAAAAGTAAACAGCAAAAGTAAATAGCAGTAGTAAATGGCAAAAGTAGCAACTAGTGATAAGCAGGGTTTAAAACACTGTAGGCTAGGGAGATGGATGGTTGGGCGCTGCATGGATGAGATAGATTCTAACTTGGGGCACGGCACACGGAAAAGTAATGATCATCTAGGCAAATATCAAACATTAGGCATGTATCCCGTAGGTAGTTGTGCGTGCTTGCAATAAGAACTTGCACAACATCTTTTGTCCTACCATCCCGCTACGAACGGGGCCAAAAGGAACTTATGGATATTAAGGTCCTCCTGTCAAAGAGCACCGGAACAAAGCAATGAACTCAATGGATACATGTAATCCTCAAACTATGGACCGTCCCCTTTGGTGTCCCAAGCTGTCACTTTTGGGATCGCCGGTTCCGAACCGTAACAGGTGCAAACAACTAATAGATAGGATCACGAACACAAATATATTCATACAAACACATATGGTTCAGATCTGAAATCATGGCACTCGGGCCCTAAGTGTCAAGCATTAAGAATAACAAGTTGAAGCAAAGATGATAAACACCATAGTAGATGATAGGCAACATGCCCCCAACGATCTGATAAACTATTACATGATCTAACTCATCCAATCCCTACCATCCCCTTCGCCTACAGCAGGGGAATTACTCACACATGAAAGGGGAAGTCATGGAGGGATGATGGACTGGTGATGATGATGAAGATGGCGACGATCTCCCCTCTCCGGAGGCCAATTCAGCCTCCAGATTAGCCCTCCCGAGGAAGAACAGAGGGTGGCGGCGGCTCCGCGACGGAAAACTGCGAAAGAACTTCTGATCTGGGGTTTCTGCGTCGGGAGTAAAAATACGAGGTAAAGTAGGGCACCAGGGGGTGTGGGCCCCACCCAGGCGACCCCCCGGCGCGGCCCAGGGGGGGCGCGCCCACAGGGCGCCTGGGCACCCCCTGGCCCCCCTCTGGCCCCACTTCTGGCTCCTGGTTCCTTCGGGTGCGTGGATTTTCTGTGATTTTTCGTGGATTTTTCTGAGATACTTAAAAATCCGTTTTCCTGCACACAAATAATCCATACAGGCAGCTCTGCTGAAAACAGCGTCAGTCCGGGTTAGTTTAGTCCAAATCATGCAAGAATGAGGCCAAAACAATATCAAAAGTGTTTGGAAAAGTAGATACGTTTGAGACGTATCAGTGAGTAATAGTCCATGATACGGGCCAAAATCAGCCAAAACTACGAGTGTTGATGACCGACACATAAACGCACCACGGGATTTATCAGTCATGAAAATCGCCCCTGGACCCCAAAACAGTGAGTAATAGTCCACAATACGCTGGCCGAAACTACGAGCGTTGATGACCGACACGTAAATGCACCCCGGGGTTCGTCAATCGTGGAAATATCTCCGGGACCCCAAAACAGTAAGTAATAGTCAATGAAACGGCCCAAAATAGGCCAAAACGGCGAGTGTTGATGAACGATACATAAGGGCACCCTGGGGTTCAGCAACCGCGAAAATGGTTTTGGGACCCCAAAACGGTGAGTAATAGTCCATG
>LR738715.1:1716561-1727571 GCA_902687465.1 Secale cereale | reverse complement strand
TCGGTCATCAACACTCGTAGTTTTGGCCGATTCTGGCCCGTATCGTGGACTATTACTCACCGTTTTGGGGTCCCGAAACGATTTTCATGGTTGCTGAACCCCAGGGTGCCCTTACGTGTCGTTCATCAACACTCACCGTTTTGGCCTATTCTGGGCCGTTTCATGGGCTATTACTTACTGTTTTGGTGTCCCGTAGCGATTTCCACGATTGACGAACCCCCGGGTGCATTTACGTGTCGGTCATCAACACTCGTAGTTTCGGCCATTTCTGACCCGTATCGTGGACTATGCACTAACAGCAAAAGGCTAGTAGAAGTCTCCTTGGAAAGCTAAAGATAGTTCCTCGGTCCGTAGAAACTGACATAAGATATATTAGTTTAGCTTCAGGATAAAGAATCACAATGAGTTCAGTGCACGGATGTAATTAACTTCAGTGAAGTTAGTATCCACTGACAGCAACGGGATTGTGGACAACTATGTGCATAATAATTTAGAGCGGAGTGGCATTAGATGATAGTTGCAAATGCCTACTGCTTTGCTGAAAAACTTGTAAAAATAAGAAACAGTATATATAGAGTTACGTTTCCTCTGCAGTCCTTTGAACTTGAATTCCAATGTATGCAGTTGGCAGGAAGGAAATTGTACTGTATAACATTGATAAAAGATTATTATTTTTTTTACTGATAGCACGAAGTTTATGATTGTATTTCAAGAATATAAATTCATGCAGTGTAAGATTGAAAATGACACAGAAAACTGAAGTAGGAAATGTGTAAATAAGATGGTAATAAGATCAGGCTAGGACTGAACTTTGATAATAGACATGACTTCTAACAGTGACATCGCTTCTTTCCAGCATTCCCAGAAGGAAATCTGATTGTTTATGCAGGATTTCCAGCTAAGAATTAAGCCACAGAAAAGTATCTGCTGCATTTACAATCAGTTCAGGTTCAGATGCAGCATATTCTGATAGATGTGGGGTTAGGGCTCTGGTACAATTAAATATTTTCTAGACGCTATTAACTAAAAGTAGTGGTTGTAGTGGTGTTCTACTGAATAGACCCTCCAAAAGAACAGACATATTGGCATATCCTGCTTACATTTTCATGGACACAGAAATTGTGTATCCGAATAAACTTTGTTCTGTGATGGAATTTCCCAAATGTCAACCTCCTTCTTCAGGCAAGTTTTTTTTCTCGAATACGCACGAGTGTGTGTATCATTCATTAAAGAGAGCTTCTTCAGGCAAGTTCACTGCAGCAAACAAATAAGTCAGTACATTCATGATTTGGCTAAGACCAAAACTGTAAAAAAAAACATAGAAGCTTGGCTGGTACAGACAAGAAAGTGGTGGAAAAACAAATTTATTGGACATGGTCAAGTACCTTGACTTGCGGTGTATCGTCCAACTGCTTCCAGGTGAGCTCTGCAAGCCTCGTTGTTCCATGTCCCTTCTCAACCGCGCTGCCTCCTCGTGCATACCCAAGCCCGAATAGATATTTGCAAGCGAAACAAAGTTCCCTGCATTCTCCGGTTCAATGTCGAACAATGCCCTGGCTGCAACTTCTGCCAGCCCCACCTCCCCATACTTCCTGCAAGCAGCAAGGAGAGCACCCCAGGCCTTTGCGGTAACTCTAACCGGCATCGTCCGTATGACATCATAGGCCTGACGCAACCTCCCTGCCCGTCCCAAGACATCAACCAAGCACGAATAATGATCTCCGCATGCTTCCACTCCATGCGTCTTGGTTAACACATCGAAGTACTTCAAGGCGTCATCCGCGCGACCAGCATGGCCGCAGGCCTTGAGCACGCCGAGGAACATTATGCCATCAGGCCGGACCTTATCGAGCTCCATACGCCTGAAAAGCGACGTCGCGACGTCTCCATGGCCATGGAACGCGTACGCCGACACCATGGCGCTCCAGACAACCACATCACGCTCGTCCACCAGGTCGAAAACCCTCTGCGCCCCAACCAGAGAGCCGCACTGCCCGTACGCCTCGATGAGGGAGCTGCCGAGGTGGCAGCTCGCGAACATGCCGTGCCGTACCGCGAAGCCGTGCACCTCCCTGACCGAGCCCAGCGCGCCCAGCGCGGTGCACACGGGGACGAGCGCCAGCAGGGTGATGAGCGAGGGCCTGACGCCCATCCGTTGCATCCGCCGGTAGAGCTCGACGGCCCGGGCGGGGCGCTCCCCGGACTCGGCCACGGCCGCGATCACCGAGTTGAAGCAGGAGGCGGTCGGCGCGACGTCCATCTCGCCGAGCGCCCGCGCAGCCGCGGCGACGTCCCCCGACCGGACGTAGACGGAGATCATGGCGCTCCAGACGACAGCGGTGCGGCCGGGCAATTCGTCGAACAGGCGGCGCGCGGCCTCGGCGGAGGAGCCATAGGAGGCGACGAGCGCGGAGGCGACGAAGGGGTTGCTGAGGAGGCCTGCGCACTTGCGCGTGAGCGCGTGGAGGGGCGCGGCGGCGGCGGAGGAGGGCAGGCGGAGCGCGGCGGCGGACTTGAGCGCGAGCGGGAGCGCGTACGCGAAGGACGGGTCGGCGAGCGGCGGGAGCGCCGGGTCGGCGGCCATGCGCGCGAAGAAGGCGAGCGCGTCGCGGTGGCGGCCGGCGTTGACGTGCGCCGTCAGGGCCTTGGTCAGCGTCGCCAGCCGCTGGTGGCGGGAGTCCATCGCCCCTCCCTTCGGTTTTCGGGGTGGGAGGGGGGCCAAGCCAAGCTTGACGACGATATACCTGTTTAAAACTTTTCGAATTTGAAATTTGGTTTGAACGAGCAACTTTAGTTTTTTGTCTGTCTATGTCTAATAACTCCCTCATCTTTAAAATCCATAGAGACTTTAAAAAAAAGTCTCCATAGATTTTAAAGATGAGGGAGTATCTCACGTCTAGGATGTGAAATAGCAAACTTGTAATTTTTTTCGCTACATTTTAGTCACTCCGCTTCTGAATAGAACCTATAAATTTTGTTTAATGTCCAACGATGGATAATCTTAAGGCAGCCTGTATGAAACAATTTTGCGCATAACGTTGACACCAATCTCTTCTGTCCAGCCACCCGACCCCCGCGTCGCCAGGCTCGGGCGACTCGGGGGACCTTGCGCCGCCACCGGAAAGTTCTCCTCCCCCCCCCCCCCCCCCCCCCCGCATCGCCGCCGCCGGAGGGGCCGCCGGCGAAGCCTGCGCGTGCCCCGAGGAGGGTGGCGGCGGGGCGTTTTCTCCGCTTCCGCGGCGTAGCGCGCTCGCGGGGCTGCATCTTCCCGGAGGAGCGGGAAGCCGGCGGGGTTGCGAGGTCGGCGTTTGCGCGAAGAGCGGCTGGATCCAGGCCGGGCTTGGCCGGATCTGGCTTCTCCGCCCTCGGTGGCTGCGGCGGAGTGGCGCGCGACGCGTCGGTGGGCTGGTGCCCGGCGGCTCCATGGCGGCTGGGGAGGAGGCTGGCGGCCGGCCGGCGCTCTTAGGCTGGGGCGGTGGCCCGGGAAGCATGGTGGAGGCGGTGGGGTGCGGGTGCCAGCTCCTTGGCGCGTTGGTCGCGTGGAGGCAACAGATCGGGCTTGCGCCGGATCTGCCGATGGCAGGCAGGTCGGGGGCGCGGCGATTCAGGCCGAAGCCTGCAGCTCCGTGATGGTGGCGGTGGCCACGGTCAGGACGGCGGCGCGGCGGCGCCGCATCTGGCGAGCGCGACGGGCAGACCTGCTCAGGCTATGGCCTGGGTGAAGAAGAGGCGACCGACGAGGCATCCCATCCTGCTGCGGCGATGGGATGCAAGTTTTGGTTGCCGGGGTGGCTGACGCGTGGAGTTGCAGCGAGGGTAGGTCCGAAGGTGGGCTGACGGATTGGTTGTCGACCGGAGGATTCGAGAGCCGGGTGAAAACCCGTTTCTGGCCACGGCTGGAGCCTGTGACGGCGGCGTCCGTGGACGCCGTGACCTTCTTGAAGGCGTCAACGGGATGCTCTCTCTTTCTCTGCGAGGGACAACTCCGGGGGAAACCCCAGGCCCGAGGGTCGGTCGTTGGCGACGTGTTGACGTCGTTCCCCTCTTGAGGGCATCGACTTTGGAGGTTAATCCGGTCAGAGGGACCAGTGGGTGTGTCGGGAGGTTGGGTGGTGAAGGCGTTGATGTGGCATCGAGGATTCTGTGGCAACGATGATGGGGAGAGTGAAGTCGAAGTCGGAGCTGCGATGGCGGGGCCTTGTGGCAACGATGACAGGCGGCAGGTGGTCCGTTCGGTGGTCTTCCACGGCGCCAGCCTGGCTTAGTTCTTCTTTGGATCTCACCTTTAGAGTCGGAGCTGCGCTGCCCTCGACGCGGGTGGCTGAGTTCTGGCACGGTCCTTTTTTGTGCCGCTCAGCGGTTTGTGACGGTTTTTTCCCGGTTTTCCGTTAATTAACCGGGCAATTCTCTTCTGCTTAATTAATGGATGAGGCAAATCTTTTGCCTCCGTTTCAAAAAAAAGGCAGCCTGTATATCAATAGACACATCAATTTTTGCCGGTTCCTGTAAACTTCTTCCTCTAAATCCGTTTTTATTTTATTTCTTATATTAAACAAAACTAGATGATGGCCTAGGGCCTACCAGTCAGTGACACATGTGACGGCCTCCGGCAACGGCGGCGCGAGGTTGTGTGGTGGCCACCGAGAGGAGCGTGGTGAGCGGGGCGGTGCAGCGACAGCGATGGCACAATGTGGCGGTGGCAGCCTCGCAGGGCAGGTGGCGGTGTTCCGGTGTGGCGGGGGCACATTGGCGTGGCAGACGATGGTGTTCCAGCATGGCGGTAGAGCAGCGTGTCGGCAGGGCGACGGCGTCGGGGAGTTTTAGATGGTTACTAGCCCGCCAAAACTTTGCTTGAAGGTGATCTTCCCGTAAACCTGCAGGAAAAAAGAGGCAATTTTATAGAATTTTCTAAAGTTATGACCACTTTTAACTTCCTTTAAACAACTATTACTTTAGAGATAGAGAAGTTGTTGGAGATGCTCAGCCGGCCATTCAACCCTATCCACCAAATGTCCGACTTTGTCCATATAGAGAGGAGAGATAATGGAGAAAAGAAAAGTTGGGGTTGTGGTCAGTGGCGGAGCTACGGTCATTTCTCTTGGCGGGCCAAACTCAAGGTGGCAACGGGGACGGGGATGACCGGGGATGACTCCACCATCCCCGCCCCGATCCCCGCCAATCCCCATACCCGCGATCCCTATGAAGCTTCGCGGGGACAAAATGCCCCCCATCCCCGTTAATAGCGGGTACCCGGTACCCGTCGGGTATCCATGGGGATTTCAAAGCTAACTAGGATAGATGAGATTAGAGAAGACATGGTTGTTGGGAGGGGTAGAGAAATATAATTATGTGAAATATCTAGATATTAATCTATATATTCTGCATTTATAGTACGAATGTCATAGTTTTCGGGTATCCATGGAGTCCCCACGGGGAGGATTTTATACCCATCCCCGCCCCGCGAGACTAACGGGTACCCACCAAACAATATCCATGGGATAATTTGCTCCCCATCCCCGCTCCATGACGGGTAAATCCCCGCGGGTACCCATCCCCACGGGGAATATTGCCATCTTGAGGTTTAGAAGTACCATTAAAATTTTACTCTTGCGGCCCAGATTAAGTACTACTCTTGACAAAAATCTAGTTGGACTGGGTGGGCCATGGCCTGGTTTTGCCCAACCGTAGCTCCGCCATTGGTTGTGGTGAGGATTCATGTTGAGTACGTGTCCACAATGTGTTCGGACTCCCCCGAATCTCCCTACGCTTGTTTGTAGGATTTTAAAAACAACACCATGGACATTTGACGTATCATATTGGATGGCAAGAAGTGTACGGGCCACCACACGATTTGGACAATTGAGGATACTTTGACAAACACATTGGAAATGCCAATACTAAGGTTTTGTATATATAAAATCATCAACAACTATACAATCTTAAATAGATATAACATGAAAATATATTTTATTATATGTATCTAATTGATATTAGTTTGGTATCGTAGGTATTGCTACTTTTTCTATAAATTTGATTCACCTTTGCACTGTTTGACTTTAGAAGAAAAGAAAAGTTAGGCCTTCTTTCAAAGATGGAAAGAGTACTAGCAGAACTGTAGAAGCAACCTTTAGAAAGAAAGAAAATGTTCAATGATTTTTTACGTTTCTACATTTCCATTTATTGTGCTTCCGTGTTTCATCGGCATTTTGAGTTCAATTTGAACATTAAATCTAGATGTAGCAATTAAAATAGGCATGCTCATTTTCTAGCAAAACTTTCAATTTTTCTTATCAGTTTCGGATCTAAGCTACGGCAATAAGGGAGCCCGCCAGGGGCCCTTTATCTACTGAGGTACAACTCATACTTGTACAATATGTAGCCCCAGTCGGTCAGTCAGCGAGTTGTAGATCTATATATTTGTTGGCTTCGTTAATATTCGCAGCCATTAGAGATTAGTTTCGTTTTTCAGTTGTATTTCTACTGATTCCCCTCGGTTTTCTCTTTTCACGTGAAACAACATTGAAGTGTGGTTCAAAGTTCTAGCATGTTAGGTTTTTATGTATATGGTGGCGAAGTGTTGATGATGAAGATGGCATTGCTCGAATAGAAGTATCAAGGCTATGCTCCATCCATGTGCAGCAATTGTATCCCACAAGTTCGATACCGAAGAGCATGTGGTGTTTTGCATGGGCCAATGAATCTCAATCTTGCGATTTGTCATCAGACGCTTCAGCTTGTCTTCGTAGTGGTGATCGTGTACTGTGGTTTAGTCATATTTTATCCAGTTTTCAGTCCTTAGTGCTCCCGGTCTTCTACCCTGACAATATGATACTGAATCATAGGTTCAACAACTTGCCTTGCATTGGGTGTGTTTCCAGCTGTGTTCAACGATACTCAGGGGCGGAGCCAGCAAATTTAGTCATTGGGTTCATTTATTGACTTTTGAAGATCGATACAAATTAATCTAGTGTAAAGTCTAATTTCACACAATCTCACGACAAAGATTATAGCACTCAAAAGCAAGATACAACTGAAAATACGACATCACTTATCAAATTTTGGTGAAGCATCTTCAATGACCCTTTGTGGATAATCAAAGTTAAGTGTTACCCATAAGATCCAATGATTAAATATCTTCACCTAATCACATCTTGCTTCTTAGAAATTTTATGCACTCCCAAACTTTCTTTCGATCATCTGGCTTACTTGCAGCATCGAAATTTGATGCATTTTTTCCTGGGTATAATAGTTGGCCTTGAAATGTCTGCATCATTATCTAGATCTGGTGGTTTGTTTTTTTTAATTAATAAATATCATTCCATAGTCCATATAATCAAAATACATGGGATAAGCCAGTAGAAAACTCGCGCAGAAATCGATACTTGGGTCGTAGTAGGCTAGATATGAACTCCTGGTAATAGAGGAGATACGCAGATTGTGATTCATTACCTTGAATCTGTATTAGTGGTTGGGTTGTCGCCAGTGGTGAAGCCACATGTAAGCTGGGTAGTCAATTGACTACCCAGCTTTTTGATAAAATCAACGTATACATGTATACATGTTGCAAAAAATAAATAGAAATACATATATCTGACTACACTACTTCAAATTAACTACACAACATTGTACTTCTGGCATCGCCACTGGTTGTCGCTCAGCAGCTGGCCTCTGGCGACCAATCGACGGTGGAACACCCAACAGGAGACTAGGAGAGACGAGATTGTTTGAATTTTCCTATAGGAAGCGATTCAACGAAACGAGAGGCGGCGCCGCGGCGGCCAAGTACTCGTACAGAGAACGGACGCACAAACCTAGGCACTTCACATGATGTGGGCTTTTGACTGGCTACTACGTGGGATCTTGTTCGTTTTTTCCTTTTTTTTTCTGTACGTGGGATCCTGATTTTGATGGGTTCAGCCACGCTTTTCTGTTGGGTTCATGCCAAAAAAATACATGCGTGCCAGTGGAGCGACGGGAAAATCGTTGGGTTCTGGTAGATACTAGGTTGTTAATTACTCGATGGGCGGCTCATGCAGTTTTTCAAAACAATTGAACATTGTCAAGCTTATGCATGTTCAGTCTTCTACAATATCTTCACCACAGTCAGGATGGAATGGCTAGATGGAAAGTTAATGCTTAAGATGACAAGCTCGAATAATATCGCAGTAAGATCTTTTATTCATTTTAGTGTCAGCTTGTTCAGCATAATCTACTTGCTTGATCAATCAATAGTCAGATCGTTTTGGTACAAAAAATATATAATTTCCTGTGTGCAATATATGAACTTATGAAGGAGAGAGACACATTTTAGGAAGGTTGCACCGCTTTTTATAAGACAATCATTGTAAAAAAAATAGTGAACAGCAACAGAACTTATAGTTTTTTGAAGATAATCATGGATATTACAAATTGTATGATTTTGACATATTGTGAATATCCTAGCAAGCAAGAGTGGAAGAAGGGAGTCAATGGCGGACTAGTAGTTGATTCATGTGATCCAAAAATATTTATGCACTAATGTTTAAACCTGGTAGTAATCTACTCTAGAAACGTCTAGCGATTTGTTTGCAAGACACTTACGATTTTAAACACTACCTACTTTCATAGGCAAGCCTATGAAATATTCTACATAAAAACACATAATGTGAGAACATTGGTTAGTCGCGACTTACGTTCACATCGATGGTATAACAACAAAGTTTATGAAAGATATCAAACTATTTTTAAAAAAATTGTAACGAAATACAAATCCAATTTATCGTTAGAAAACAATTTCTAGTGATAAATAGTGGAACGGTATAACAATGTAAATATACTCATGTACCTAATATACATGTTGTAATTTAATTATTCATTCTGCTTACGATATCTAAAAAGTCAAGATAATATATATCACATAAAGTATATATAATGAATACATATTCAACAACTAAGATGAGTGATCACAAAATAAAAAAATTCAGTATAAATATGCGGGGGTGTTTTGAAACACCCTCAAACGAATGGTTGGTCCGGAACCTATTTTTAAATTTCAAAAATATTAACAAATAAAAGGGACACAAAGTCTGATAAATAAAAGATGTAAGATACAACACAATCTACATCTACTACCCCTATAAAAAAATAAAACAATCTCGGCCATCGAATCATGTTGTTTTGATGATTATATCGATCTAATATATCAAACGTGTTTTACACTTTAATTACCCACCATGGCACTGCATGTTTAGTCTAACCTCTTTGTCACCACTTGCTCCAGAAAATAGAATTCTACCTCGACTGCCCACTTCTCCCGAACAACCTCACAGACGGCCTCCCCGCCGCCTCACGCCGCACCCGGCACGCATAGTCGCCTCAAGTCGAGAGAGGACACCATGGTAGTGGTGTCGAAACCCGAGCTTCACTCCCCTATCTCTCGACCTTGTTTATTCGTCCCTCGCTCTCTCCCTGACGCTCTCTCGACGTAATTTTCGCCCTATCTTAGTGCGCTCTCCGAACTGTCCAACGTGTAATCGATATGGGAGCAGATTGGTGAGACACAAATATGGAGTCCCTCCATTGGGAGGAGGCGTGCCACTTCTTTAATTCCCGCCCCACATGTCGTACAACATAATTACCCGCATAAAGCCTTCGTCGCACTTTCTTACTCAGATCCACATGACAGTCTCTTGGTCATGTCAAAAACCCTACCTCGTGTTTGACCATGTTGTCATTGTCATCCTAATTTCTATCAGGTGCTTCATACTCAGTCCTTTTTCACTTTGTTTTTTGGCACTTTTTTTGAAGGATACTTCTTTCCAACTTGTCATATCTTTTGCAGAATCATTGTAATCAGAGTAGGTCAATGAGCAGATTACTTTCATCTGTTTGTGATAGTTCTCGAGCCCCCTCCTTGTCCAAGATAAATAAATAAATTGTGTGATGATGGTCATATGATATTATGTTACATACATATACATATTTGCCATGTTAGTTTTTTTATTTCACGTACCTACAACTTTGCTTGATTTGTGTACTTGACTAAACAATATTGTTGTTTACAAAATGGAAGTTGTGTCATGTTGAGAGGTTGTGAGTCCATACATATGTGTCATCTCGCCGCCAAGAAAGTTAAAGTTATGATGTGGAATGAATGTTAATCTGACATATTTTTGCCTTAGTTTCATGTTTAATGGTTACTTGAGCTGAATTGATGAATGAGTTGATGACAGAGTTCATTTGTTAAATAAGCACTGATA
This sequence comes from Secale cereale, assembly GCA_902687465.1. Lineage (NCBI taxonomy): Eukaryota > Viridiplantae > Streptophyta > Magnoliopsida > Poales > Poaceae > Secale > Secale cereale. The sequence goes on along the minus strand of LR738715.1, from coordinate 1,717,333 downwards.
TCTGTGTGTGGAAACCACATTTTCTGCTCTTTTGGGGCAGCAAGCTTGTCCTAGAAAAAATGGTCTGTGTGACCTGGTTGATAAATACTTCTTCCGTTCCCAAATATTTGTCTTTCTAGACATTTCAAATGATTACAACATACGGATGTATGTAGACATATTTTAGAGTGTCGATTCACTCATTTTGCTTCGTATGTAGTCACTCTAGAAAAACAAATATTTAGGAACGGAGGGAGTAGAATAGACCCTATTGGTTTTAACTAGCTCATAGAGCTCATTGCATGTTCTTCCTTAATCCTTACCCTCCATCCCATATTTTGGGATAGAGGGGGTATATTTTACCACATACAAAGTTCGCAGCACACATCAATTTGCAGAACTTGCACAAGCATCCTTGTGACTATTGTGTAGCTCAATTAACTTTTGTTCACCATAGCAGAATGGTGCTGGCTTCTTCTTGGTAGCTTCATGCGGTGACATTCCATTTGTAGAAGATGCGGTAACGGCGGAAGCTCGAGGCTTACGAGACGGACTCCTACTCGCTAGTGAAGTTTGGCTGCAACAGAATTTGCGTTGAGGCTGATTGCTTGGAGGTTGTCGAGATTCATGCAAGTTGGTGAAAATCCCCTTGGCCCGGTTGCAGCAATTTATGAGGAGTGTTCTTTTGTAGCTCGCAATACCATTTCGATAGTTTTTTCCTCACTGTCCTAGGGAAGCTAATGAGGCGGCGCTGTTTTCGCAGAAAATATAAACCGCCATAATGGCTTTTCCT
>LR738715.1:1695357-1716534 GCA_902687465.1 Secale cereale | reverse complement strand
GGATGTTTAGTAATTTGTTCTATGTCTTCTTTCATGGTGTTTCTACATTTCCAATTTCAAGTTGAGTTGGAATTAAATGGACAGCTCTTGCTGAAGGCTTCAGCCTGTTATAGCTGGCACTGCCACTGCCTGCTACTCCCTCCGTTCGGACTTCGGAATTACTTGTCGTAGAAATGGATGTATCTAGACGTATTTTAGTTCTAGATACATTCATTTTCAAGACAAGTAATTCCGAACGGAGGGAGTAGATGAGACAAGTATGTCAATTCAAAGTTAACCAGCAACCAGACGGCCTCACGAGCCCAGCTACATACACTTTGGTTAGCAGCGCATTGGCATCAAACCCAACCCCTAACTGAGAATTATACTCTGTATGTATATTTTGCACATATCATCACGGACACGGGTGTACAAAATTATATCCAACAAACTGCATGCCGATCATCACTGGAACTGGGGGTCTGCTGCGCCAACGCCCACGCCACCGAACCTCGCGGCCGCGCCGACACCAACACCGGCGTTGGGGGGCCGCGCCGCCACGACCACATTGTCGTCGGCGAACAGCGCCTTGATGAATGAAGGGGTCTTCAGGGGGCGCCGGCCCGTCATCCGAGGGTACACGTCTTCCAGGAAGTAGTACACATGGCCAGCAATCATACCCTGCAAGAAACATGGTTTACCAGTTATGAGCTATTATAGCCACTGGTCCACAAGGGAGGAAATAATACCTACATATTTATGATTTGATTATTTTGTCCAAAAATTTAATAATGAAAATGACAATCATGAGGTACAAAAGGCGGAATACTTCAGAGAAAGGGGCTAGCTATTTTGTAACGAAAATGAGCAGTAACATGTGAGCAGTGGGAAAGGTAAACAGTCAAACAAGACACTACTGGCCAGCCAGCCAGCCAGCATAGTAGCAGACATTCCACTTTCTTAGTATCAATACAAAGCTGCTACAACGACCGAAATGAACAGTTGCATAAAATCCCAACCACACTAGCAACATTCATAAAACAGTAGCTCATTCCGTATATTTGAACCATGTTATAACTTTCAAAACTGTCCAGTATCATCCGGTTAGCTGGTTAAAACCATCATCAGGTTTAGGAAAACCATGGGATAGAAGAAGGAAGGTATGTCTATACTGGCAAGTGGCAACCAAACTCAAACTTTGACTAACAAAAACTAAGTACGGCAGCCTTTAGGCAGAGCAACTAAAGAGAAATATCAAGTGCTTACAGCATTACTACAGCAGAAAATGGTACGAATAAACAACATTCCTACAAATCCACGCGAAGAACTAAGCACTAACAGCTAATCCTAAATACTGTTCAGTCAGTTAGCAATCGATGCCTTACATGAGCAGGAAAAAAAGTTTAAGTTATAAACACTAATAAAATCGCTACTGCAGCCATTACTCTGAAATTCATCAGTTAAGAAAAACTCACCAAAAGATCAACCCATGTGCTGCTCCCCACCAGAATAGAGAAGCCAAGAAGGACCTGCAAGTTAAAAGAAACAGTTCAGACCACTGTTTTCCATCTCCGATATAATAATATAACATGAATAAAAAAAATCACTAGTTTTGCCAGTCCTGGTACGAGATGACCAAGTAAGGATCACAAGAGAACAGTATCAGAGCAAAATGTGGCAGTTTATTCAGTTTGTCATGTTTTCCAACAGTGATATGCCATCCAGTATTATGGACAGATAGCCAAGTGTCTTCCTACTGTAACTGTGCACATTACACAGCAGTTTACAGGTCACCCAGTAATGGCTAGGTTTTGCCTGGTTGGAGTTAAGAGGACCAATGATTAGCCCAATTCTCTCTAGTTTGAATAGGTCATTCTAAGGTACTTCCATTTCCAGGATGTAACTAGCTATTTACATTTTCTACGCAGAGTTATCACACGCTACCTCACATACATCTTCCAGTATTTATTTACTCGTACATGATCTATCCAGGATTTATTCCATGATGACTAAATGAACTATAAAATGTTACTACATTCACTTTATCTTGCATCTCGCCAAATTTAGAACGCAAGGATTCCATACTTCCATAGTAAAGGAAAGATCCAGCCCTTTCCCATTAAATTCATCTCTACTCCCAGTGAACTAGGCCCTCTTTTAAGCCAAAACCTATAGTTGGTTACATACACTTTAAAACTGAGGAGGCAAAGAAAAGAAGTTAGTAAATGTATTTCTTGAAAATAAAACAGCCTGAATGGATACATGTACCCGCCAGATAGGGGTTTTCAAGTCATTACAATAAGTTATGCATACCCCCGATATACAGATCTCAGATCTTGTGCATCAATACTCAGGGATGAACAATTATCAGTTTTTATATGCATATAAGCTTGTCATCCAAGTCATTAAATTAAGTAGTGATTTCCCCTGTATAACAGATCTCGGATCTGGTGAATCAATTATCAGGCATGAAGAAATATCAATTTGCATGCCTACACTCGTCACATAAGTAATTTTAGAGGAGTATCAAGTGGACAGGTGCAACGCTTACCCAAGGTAAGTAGGCAGCAGTGAAGGTGAACAGACCCAAGAAGCTCATGTGAATGAAGGGATTGTGCTTGCTCCAGACATAAACCTGCCATGCCATATCAGGGGTATTACTAATGTTCTGCCTCAAGACACCCAAAACGGACAATTCTGAAGGACAGGACTTCTTTACTACGTGTCCTAGCATAGGAAACTTTTTATAGAAAATAGTAAATGCTTGAAGCCTTTAAATTGATCTCATACCATCATAAACGTCAATGAATTGCTGAGGAACAGAATCCTAGCAAACGTCTCAGAGATGTAAGGTATTGTCCCACCAATCAGAACGATGCTAGTCAGGACAGTAGCACCAAACAAGAGCATGTAGAAAAAGTCAGCCGTTCTTCCCCTGAATGAGTTCTCCTCGAGAAGTTTGCAGTAGCGCGCAAGGAAAAACATGTGGAACAGGAAATCCAAATCTGGAAACAAGAGTAACCAGGTTCAGTAATAAGAGTGAAGGGCTTGAGCTATACATAAACTTTTATCCCTTAAATGATATAATAACAGAAAGTATACATCCCAAAGAGTAATGTGAATCAAACACGTGCAACAAGCTAGGAACACGTAAGCACTTGCGTTTAGCATGAGCACAGACAAATTAGTAACGTATCCGAGATAACGACTCTCCATGTCGGATACTCAATGGCAAAGCAATCTAGATTCTGCTCATTCATGGCAACACATTATATTGGACAAGCCATCGGTTACCCATTCTCCGTTACTGTTTGAAGCGGGCAAAATTAACTTGACAAATCTGCGCTTATTGTTTCGTGCTGACTTTGATACGGCAGCTTACGCAACACGACAAACAAGCAGGCCGTGTCGGTTTCCAATGCAACAAATTGCCATACGCACATCGCCACAAAACATAAGGGAAGCGGCGGTAAGCTCAGCAGCATGCATGTAAAGTGAACAAGCCTTCGCCGATTGGTGCCGCGTGCCGAAAACCTATATATATGCTAGCATCCATCTCTCGCCGCACCACAGCCTCACCGGCTCGGCAAACCGTGCCCTCGGAGCACATGAAGTCAGTTCCCCTGGTGCGGCTTTTATCCGTTTGTATGTTGCAAATGGGGTGACATCTACACAACGAATCCACGCGGCCTCGGCGAACCTAGCCCTACGGCATGCCGGACTAGCGAATTTCACATGGCCTTGCAGCTTGGACTAGGGATAGGAGGTGAGTATCATAATTCTTTGGCATACCCATCTTGCGGAAGTAGAGGAAGTTGGTGACGAGGCGCCAGATCTCGTAGTGCTGCACGACCAGCTTGGGGTTGAGGTAGAGGTGGTACGGCGAGATGATCTGCAACCAACCAATCAATCACTAGGTCATCGGCTGAAGAACCCGGCGGGGCAGAAGCAGCACCAGATCGCGCCGCGGCCGACCCCCGGGGCGGGGGCGGGGGAGGCGGAAGAGAAGAGAGCGGTACCTCGAGGGTGCATCCGACGGTGGTGAGGACGGCGGCGGTGAGGTAGGAGCGCGTGATGATGGGCATCTGCCGGTACCACTCCTCCACCGCCTGCGCCATCCCTCCTCCTCTCCTCTCCCACACACACGCGCGACGAAACCCTAGCCCCCGCTCCCTCTGCTACTCGCCTCTCACTGGGATGAATCGCCGGCGGAATCGAAGATGGGGGATGGGGAGGGTGGAGAGGGACTGCGGCGTGGTCTCGATCTCTTTCTCGGGTTTTTTTTTTTCTCCTCTTCTTCTGCTTCGGAGTGGATGAGGAGCCTGAGTCGTGTGGCTGGCATGTGGGGCCCACGGGAGGCACCCTGTGGGCGGGGCCGCCGCGTCGGTGGCGGTGACGTGCTGTGCCCCAATGGGACCGCGCCACGTCGGAGGAACACGTCGGACATTGGTGGTGGGCGTCGCCCGCTGCCCGCGTGGACTTCCACGCCACGGCTGCCCCCACTTGTACTGGTACGTATCCCCTCCGTTTTTATTTACTTTGCATATTATTAGGTTTGACTGAAAGTCAAATTTTGTAAAGTTTGATCAAATTTATAAAAAAATATATAAATATTTATCATAACAAAGCTGTGTCATGTGAAATTATATTCAATAATAAATCTAATGATGTTGATTTGTTATTGTACATGTTAATATATATTTTTGTAAACTTTATCAAAATTTACAAAGTTTGACGTCGAGGAAAGCTAATACGCTGAATGAATAAAAGAACCGGTGAAGGAAATAACGGCCTGTGTAAAAGTGAAAAACTGAGAAATGGCAATAAAAAGTGAAAAACAGATAGAGACGTATGAAACCAAATCAACGGTGTTGGATTTTATCCCTCAAAGAAGGTGTCTGGGATTTAGGAGAAGAAAGCCTCCTCCTCCTCCTCCCCCTCCACAAAAAGCTAGGGTTTTCGCCTCCCGTCGCCGCCGCCCTAGGTCCGCCTCCTCTCCGGTGGCCTTAGGACCATGGGGGCGCGGTGGATCTCGACAAGGGTCGGCGAGAGGGCTCCGTTTTTTATCGTTTCTTTCAGTTTTGCTAGGGTTTGTGACCTGCTCAAGAAGACGAGACAGCGACGGCTCACTGAAGATGGAATAAAGGTCTCCCCGCCTAGCCCCCGTTCCGGCGATGCGTCTAGCATCGTTGGTGGGCGTGTGGACGTGTGTCTCCGGCGGATCTATCTTTGGTGGATTTGCTCGGATCTCGTCGGTGTTCGTCTACGTTCGTGTGTCTTCGGATTGGATCTTTCTTATCTACGTTATTCTTCATCTGCGGCGGTTGCTGATCTGGTGCGCTGGTCCTACGGGGCCTTAGCACGACGACTTCCCGACTGTCTACTACAACAAGTTGTGTCCGACTCTTGTCGCTAGGTGGTCTACGGATCTGGATGTAATTTCTATTATTTCGTGTATTCGTTGTACTGCCATAATTGAAGATGAGTAGATCGGAAATTTTCTGGCAAAAAAAAAGAAGGTGTCTGGGATTTCATTGGTGTAAAGGTGTATATATATAAGCCGAGAGGACACCTCGCAGAGATGTCGGTTACATGTGGTGATATGCGAAGAGAAGGGGTGTGTTCGTACAGCACAACTCTTTTTAAGAAGGGTGAGCTCTTCTTCCTTAGTCTTGAGGGACATGGATAGGAGCTCACAGTCCTTAGATAGAGAAGCATGCGACTTCACAAGTTTACTTTTATCATTCATTAACTCTTCGCAAGAGTCCTTAGCCTTTTTCAAGGAGGCAAGATCTTTATCATGAACATCAATGTTTGCACCAATTTTCAAGCATAGTTCATCATTTAGTGCTTCCTCATATTGGACTTTTCGCTCAAGGATTTCACATTTTTCCTTTTCCTCAATTACGAGGGTTTCGAGTTCCGTAATGGTGACGGTGTGCTTACCCACCATCTCCATAAGCATACGAAACATAGTGAACTTATTTCCTTTGAGGGAGCACATGACCTTATTTAATTTAGCAAACATTAGGTCATCTATATCATGATCATCATGATTATCCTCCGCATCAAGGTACTCATCACTAGGAGTAAGAGGAGTGAAGGGAGGAGGATTTCATCGTGGGGTTACCTTGACCTTGTCAGGAGAGTTATGGTCATCTCCATCTTCTACCACGGCCTTTGCCATTAGGCACTTGTGTGTGTTGCCCTTATAGTCTTTCATATAGTTGTAGGTGACAACTTCACCACTCTTGTTTACTAGTCTCGATGTGTTTTTGGAATCTTGAGCAACTCCGGCAACACCACTAACATCATCTGGATCGGTTTCTTCCTGAGCAACCATTGCTTTCCCATCTCTCTTTTTGAGCTTTGAGTTCAAGGGGTTTGGTAACTTTTTCTTGGGAATGGTCTTGGGAAACCTTGGTTTATCTTCTCTCTTCTCATAGGGGCAATCATTGGAGAAGTGGTTTGTTTCTTCACAGTTGTAACATGTTCTCACTTTCTTCTTCTAGAATCTTCCTTTGAATTTTCCCGCGCTAAACTTCTTGACAAAGAGGGCAATGTCTTCATATGAAGGGCTCTCATCGGAGTCAATCTAATCACCATCTTCATCCTCATCATCTTCTTCTTCTTCACTTTGCTCTTCTTCATATACATGCTTGGCCTTCAATGCAAGATTGATTTTTGATGTTGACGTACCATGCATGGCAAGATGTTTTGTAGCATTTGCCTTTGACTCTTAAAAGAGTTGGAAAGTGGATATGATGTCATCTGGAGTCATATCCTTGAATCCATGGTGTTGTATTATGTCCCACGCGCATTTGGTGATGATACGGAGCAAGGGCATGAAGCAACTTGTCCACGAGAAATCGCTTAGTCAAATTGAATCCATCTTTTGTCTTGTCACACTAACATGACTCGATGTCGGCGGTGAGAGTCATGAGACGCTCAAGGAGTTGCTTGGGAGACTCACCTTTCTCCATACAAAAGTTTTGCAATTGTCCCTTGGCAATTTCATATTGAGCAAGCTGGAGAGTGGAGGTACCGGTCTTGGTCCTCACAATGCTATCCCATAATTCTTTGGCACTTGTGATATGTATGTATGGTATCCTTTGCTTGTTAGTCATACATATCCTTATGCACATGATTGCAGTGTCGTTGAGATTCTCGTCATATACCTCTCTTGGAGTAAGATTCTTCGGATCAACAGCTTGGTAGCCATACTCCAAGATCTCCAACATCTCATCATTTCCATATCGAAGATGATCCTGCATAGCAATTCTCCACAAAGCAAAATCGATGGTGTCATCAAGTAAAGGAGGTTTGCCTTGTGGGTTATACTTTGGTTTCTCTATTTGAGGTCTTGCATAAAGCCAAGGAACACTGGAGTGTTCATTACTAGGAGGTTGTTGACCAAGTGAAGGAGTAGGCATAGCTGGCCTCGATGCCGCACCACCAGAAAGTGGTGCAAGCATCGTGGTTAGTGTGGCTAGTCTCATTTGGACCTAGGCCTCAAGAGAAGCATCATGTTCCTCCTTTTGCTTAGCAAGCGCCCATTCCAGATCCTCAGAAGTGAAGGACTTGACTTCCGTGGAAGCCACGTTCGTACTCTTCGCATCCACAACAAGGGGAGTCCCATCGGGGTTCATCTCGCTCTAGGGCGGTTAAGCCACAAGAATAGAGCACGAGGCTCTGATACCAATTGAAAGGATCGAGATGGACTTAGAGGGGTGGGTGAATAGGTACAATTACAAATTTTAATTGTTACTTAGCAATTTTAGGCAATAATGCGGAATATGAAAGTGAGCCTAACAATTGCAAGTAAGATGCTACGCAAGGTAAGCTAATAACACAAGTATGTAAGTAAGCGAGCACAATAAGATACAAGTAAGGACTAAGAGACAATTAACCACAAGTAGAAAGTTAGGGTTAGGAATAACCGCAACTTCGAGAGACGAGGATGCATGCCGATGTTCACTTCCTTGGAGGGAAGCTACGTCACTGTTTAGAGAGGTGGGTGTTACCACGAAGGCACACCAACACCACGAAGGCTCACCCTATTCTCTCTTTGAGATATCCCCACGAAGGACTACGGCATGGTCTCGATCTCTTTCTCTCTGTTTTCTCTCTCTCTTCTTCTTCTTTGGAAGTTCGGAGTGGATGAGGAGCCCTGTGGTGGCCCGTGGGAGGAACCCTGTGGGTGGGGCCGAGGAGTCGGTGGTTGTGACGTGTTGTGCCCCAATGGGACGATGCCACGTCGGACGAACACGTCGGACCCTGGTGGTGGGGGCGTCGCCCGCCAGCCGCCGCCTGCGTGGACTTCCAGGCCACGGCTGCTGCCACTTGTACTAGTATGCATCCCCTTAATTTTTAGTTACTTTGCATATTATTAGGTTTGACTGAAGTCAAACTTTGTAATTTGATCAAGTTTATAAAAAAGAATATAAATATTTACCGTAACAAAACTATATGATGTGAAAGTACATTGAATAGTAAATCTAATGGTATTCATTTGTTATTGTATATGTCAATATTTTTGTTTATAAACTTTGTCACAGTTTAAAAAGTTTGACTTTGACCAAAACTAATATGCGGACTACATAAAAACATAGGGAGTACTTGTTTTGGGACTCTTTGACTTCGAGATCACAACCAGTGAAGGAAAGAATGAACTATGTAAATGTAAAAAATTGAGAAATGGCAATAAAAAGTGAGAGAGAGAGAGAGAGAGAGAGAGAGAGAGAGAGAGAGACGTATGAAACCAAATCAACGGCGTTGGATTTTATCCCTCAAAGAGAGACCTATGGTGGATCAAGCACTCAAGGTTGAGCAATTCCCACAAGTGAAGAAGCCCAAGAAGAATACCCCAAAACCAAGGACGGTTTTGTTTGAAGGAAGGGAGGATGATGTGGACCAGATCATGACTGATACGTCCAAAATGCATCACTATTTTGTATCATAATTTATCCTTATTCATTGATATATTTCACGTTACGGTGACGTTCTTATGTTGTTTTGGTCTATTTTACACAGTTTGCAAACTTTCCGATGCCTAAGCAGCAGACGCAGGATTCAGCAGTAAAAAGTGGACGCTGAGTTGCTGAAGAAGAATACCTCCAAATTACCCGAAAATTGACGGGAGATATTTTTTAGATGGATCACGAAGGCACGCTAAAGGGCAACCAGAGGGGGGCCACAGGGTGCCCAGGCGGCCTGGGGGCGCGCCCCCCCCCTAGCCGCGCCGGGGGGTTGCCTGGAGCCCCTGGCCCACCTCTGGCCGCCCCCTTTTGCATATATGCTCTCCGTTATCCAAAAACCCTAGAGACGAGACTTTTTACGGAGTTCCGCCGCCGCTCCGTGGCGGAAACCTACACAGAAGAAAAGGGCATCTCCGGCGGGCAGATTCCGCCGGGGAGATCACCTCCCGGAAGGGGAGATCGTCGCCATCGTCATCACCATCGTCACGGGCATCATCGAGATCATCATCAACATCATCTCCAACACCAGCACCATCTCCATCTTCATCCAAATCTCATCTTACAATCGCAACTCGTGTTGTAACTCGTACTACCTATCCTCTCTACTCCATCGGTGTTGATTACTACTTTGTGGTGAATGCTATTGAGTTTTGTTGGAGAAATATTATTATGTCCAGATTGTTTATCACATATTTATCCCCACTGAACATGATCTCTTTTATGTCTTGTGAGTAGTTACCTTAGTTCTTGAGGACATGGGGAAAGTCTTGTTGTTAGTAGTCATATGCTGTTGAAGTAATATGTGTTGTTTGATACTTAAGTTATGTTGTCATTCTACTAGTGGTGTTGTGTGAGTCGAACACTCAACACTTCGCCTTATTAAGGACCTAGGAGAATACATTGTGTATAAAGAATGCTTATGGTGGGTTGCCGGAGTGACAGAAACCTGAACCCCAGTTCGCACGCTTTTGCATAAGGGAATAATGGATCCCCGATCGTATTGCTATGGTTAGGCTTTTGCCTTAAATTCTACCTTGTATTTGCGGATGCTTGCAAGGTGTTTAATCATAAGAGTGCATTCATCTTAGTCTAGAGAGTGCACTAGCATAGATCCACCCACTCAACACTTATCAACACATAACATAGTATCGATACGAAATATGGCGAAAGCACATGACTACCTCTCCCGTGTGTCCTCAAGAACACTTTAGTCTTTATAAGTTCAGTTGCTAGGCCTCTCCTTTGCTAAGAAAGGATTGGGCCACTTGTTACTCTCAGTACCTTTTACATTACTTGCTTTTACTTTCCTGTTGCTTATACCGAGAAAACCCCTAAAAGTTATCTTTCAGTGCTTGCAGTAATTTCTTGCTTAGAATCGCTTATCAATACCTTCTGCTCCTCGTTGGGTTCGACACTCTTACTTATCAAAAACGCTGCAATAGATCCCTTACGGTTGTGGGTCATCAAGTACCATTTTCTGGCGCCGTTGCCGGGGAGCGTAGCGCTATTGGTAAAGTGAAACTGGTAAGAAAGTTTTTTTATATATATAATTCTGTTTTTATTTTTGCTATTTGCTGCTCCTTGTCCTTATGGATAACCTTATTATTGGATCGTTGCTTGCGGGAAGATGCCCCACACCTGTGGTGGTTGATCCTCCTCCTACTGAAATTGTGCCTTATAAAATACCAGCTGGTATTATCGATTATGTTTTGGCTAATCGTTACGCAGGAGACAGACATCCCGGTGAACACTTGCTATATCTGTCACAACTATGTTCATTATTTAAGCTTGCAGGTGTATCGAGGGAGTTTGTCATGAGGAAATTGTTTTTCGTATCACTTATAGATAAAGCTTCAGATTGGTATGGGCTTCTCGATAACCCACACTTGCTGGACTGGCAAGAGCTTATGTCTCTCTTTTATACTAAGTTTTATCCTCTTCATGAAATTCATCGAGACAGGAATTATATCTATAACTTTAGGTCTCGTGACGGAGAAAGCATTGCTCAAGCTTGGGGGAGATTGAAGTCTCTAATGCTCAAATGCCCTATTCATAAGCTTCCCAAGGAAATTATACTTACAAATTTTTATGCCAGGCTTTCTCGTCAGGATAAGGAGATGCTGGATGCCTCCTCTAGTGGGGTATTTCAGAAGAAGAGTGTTGAAGAAAGGTGGGATCTCATTGAAAGAATCCAGAGGAATACCGAAGATTGGGAAATTGATAAAGGTATTGAACCCGCTATAAATTATGAATATGATTATATTGAGAGCTATGTGAAAACTGATTACTTTAATACTTTTTGCTCTAAGATTGGTCTTGATTCCCATCTAGTGATTGATTTGTGTAAGAATTTTGCATCTTACGTTGATTCTTTTAAAAATAAGAGAGACCAGCACCACAAACCTTTTAAAGAACCACCTATTGATATTTATGTTGCTGACCCTATTTTGCCTGCAGTTATATATGAAAAGCCTCCTTTTCCCACGAGGATAAGGGAGCACTCTCTTGTGACAGGCATAATAAATAAAAGTGAGAGAAGAGTTGATGAGCCTGAGGACTAGATCAGGGTCGACCCTCAAGTTGCATTGATTAAAGATCTTGCTACTAATGATGTTTTGGATTCCAATATAAATTTTTGTGCTGTTTCCACTAACCTTGTCACAGCCAAGAATAAAGGCCCAATTTCAGGTACTCTAGTGGTATCTGTTAAAATAGGAGATCACACTTATTATGGGCTATGCGATTTGGGATCGAGTGCAAGTGCTATCCCCTATTCACTTTATGAAGAGATCATCGGTGAGATTTCCCCTTGTGAACTTGAAGAAGTTGATGTTACTATTCATCTTGCAAACAGAACAACTATCTCTCCTATCGGAATTGTGAGGGACGTTGAAGTCCTATGTGGAAAGGTAAAATACCCTACCGACTTTCTAGTACTTGGTTCAGAGAGGGACAATTTTTGTCCAATTATTTTTGGTAGGCCTTTTCTTAGAACTTGTGGAGCTATAATAGATTGCAAGAAAGGTAAAGTTTCTGTTGAATTCGATGGTGAGCCATATGAATTTAATTTTTCTAAGTTCTCTAAGCAGCCTCGTGGTACTGATTTACCTAGTGATGATAAAATTATTGAAAGTATTGCCTCTATTGCTATTCCCCCTAATGATCCTTTGCAGCAATACATGGAGGACCACGAGAATGATTTGCATATGCAGGAAAGAAATGAACTAGATGAAATATTCTTGAGGCAGCCTGCTATCCTGAAGCACAACCTTCCGGTTGAACCTTTGGGAATTTTATCAAAACCGAAAGAAGACCCGGTGTTCGATCTTAAACCTCTTCCCGATACGCTCAAGTATGCTTATTTAGATGAAAAGAAAGTATATCCTGTTATTATCAATTCTAACCTTTCATGATATGAAGAAGAGCGATTATTGGAAGTACTTCGTAAGCACCGAGGCGCAATTGGCTACACCCTTGATGACCTTAAGGGGATTAGTCCATCTATCTGCCAACATACTATCAACCTTGAGCCTGATGCTAAACCAGTTGTTGATCATCAACGACGGTTGAACCCGAAGATGATGGATGTCGTGAGAACTGAGATTCTCAAGCTTCTAGCCGCAGGTATTATCTACCCTATAGCTCATAGTAAGTGGGTAAGTCCGGTACATTGTGTTCCTAAGAAAGGAGGTACAACTGTGGTTCCTAATGATAAAAATGAATTAATACCTCAGAGAATTATTATTGGATATAGAATGTGTATTGATTACAGGAAGTTGAACAAGGCAACCAGGAAGGATCACTACCCGTTGCCGTTCATCGACCAAATGCTCGAAAGGTTATCCAAAAATACCCACTTTTGTTATCTCGATGGTTATTCTAGCTTCTCTCAAATTCATGTTAACACTGCCGATCAAGAGAAGACCACTTTTACTTGTCCCTTTGGTACTTATGCTTACAGACGTATGCCTTTTGGTTTATGTAATGCCCCTGCTACTTTTCAAAGGTGTATGTCTGCTATCTTTCATGGTTTCTGCGGGGATATTATGGAAGTCTTCATGGACGATTTCTCCGTCTATGGAACTTATTTTGACCATTGTCTTCACAACCTTAATAAAGTTTTGCAGAGATGCGAGGAGACAAATTTGGTACTCAACTGGGAAAAGTGCCACTTTATGGTTAATGAAGGAATTGTTCTTGGTCACAAGATTTCCGAAAGGGGAATTGAAGTGGACAAGGCCAAGATCGAAGCTATTGAGAGGATGCCCTATCCAAGGGACATCAAAGGTATTCGCAGTTTTCTCGGTCATGCAGGTTTTTATAGAAGATTTACTAAAGACTTTTCTAAAACCTCGAGACCCCTCACTAATCTTCTCCAGAAGGATGTTCCTTTTGTATTTGATGAAAATTGTAAGGAAGCTTTTGAAGTCCTTAAGAAAGCTTTAATAACTGCTCCTATAGTACAACCACCTGACTGGAATTTACCTTTTGAGATTATGTGTGATGCAAGTGATTTTGCTGTTGGAGCTGTTTTAGGACAAAGAGTTGATAAGAAATTGAATGTTATACATTATGCTAGTAAAACCCTTGATAGTGCTCAACGAAATTATGCTACTACTGAGAAGGAATTCTTAGCTGTAGTTTTTGCTTGTGATAAGTTTAGGCAGTATATTGTTGATTCCAAAGTTATTATTCATATTGATCATGCTGCCATTAAGTATCTTATGACAAAGAAGGATGCCAAGCCAAGGCTTATCAGATGGGTACTCCTTCTTCAAGAATTTGATTTGCAGATTGTTGATAGGAAAGGGGAAGACAATCCGGTGGCGGACAATCTTTCAAGGATGGAAGATATACCGCACGACCCCATCCCAGTTAACGATAGTTTTCCAGACGAGCAACTTGCCGTTGTAAAAGTACAATCTCTTTCCGATCCTTGGTATGCAGATTATGCTAATTTTATTGTTGCAAAGTATTTGCCTCCAGGTCTAACATTTCAACAAAGGAAGAAGTTCTTTCATGATTTGAGGCACTACTTTTGGGATGACCCACATCTTTTCAAAGAAGGTCCCGACGGGATCGTGAGAAGATGCATTCCGGAACATGAGCAGAAGGACATTCTCAGACGGTGTCATGATAGTCCCTATGGAGGACATCATGCCGGTGAGAGGACTGCACATAAGGTTCTTCAATCAGGTTTTTATTGGCCTACTCTCTTTAAAGATGCTAGAAATTATGTTTTAGCCTGTGATAAATGTCAGAGAGTTGGTAACATTAGTAGAAGGAATGAGATGCCTATGAATTACTCACTAGTGATTGAACCTTTTGATTGTTGGGGTTTTGATTTTATGGGTCCTTTTCCTTCTTCACACAAGTACACTCACATTTTAGTAGTTGTTGATTATGTGACCAAGTGGGTTGAAGCAATCCCCACTGAAAGTGCTGATCACAAAACATCTTTGAAAATGCTTAAAGATGTAATTTTCCTAGGTTTGGTGTACCAAGGTATCTCATGACTGATGGGGGATCACACTTCACGCACGGAGCTTTTAGAAAAGCTTTGGCTAAATACGATGTTAATCATAGAATTGCTTCACCATATCATCCTCAAACTAGTGGGCAAGTTGAGCTCACCAATAGAGAGATTAAGTTGATCTTGCAAAAAACAGTAAACAGAAATAGAAAGGACTGGTCAAATAAGTTAGGAGATGCTTTGTGGGCATATAGAACTGCTTACAAAAACCCCATGGGCATGTCCCCCTACAAGATGGTGTATGGCAAGGCTTGCCATTTGCCATTAGAGTTAGAGCACAAAGCTTTCTGGGCTGTTAGAGAGCTTAACGCTGACCCAAAACTAGCTGGTGAGAAGCGTCTCATGAACTTGACTTCTCTAGATGAATGGAGAAGTGAAGCTTACGAGAGCGCTAAAATGTTCAAGGAAAAGGTAAAAAAAGTGGCATGATAGGAAGATTCTGAAACGTGAATTTAATGTTGGTGATAAAGTTTTGTTGTTCAGATCTCGTTTCAGGTTTTCTCCAGGTAAACTACTTTCCAGGTGGGAAGGACCATTTCATATTGAAGAAGTTTATCGGTCTGGTGCAATTAAGATCAATAATTTTGAAGGTATCAAACCTCAAGTTGTGAATGGGCAAAGACTTAAACATTACATAGCAGGAGATCCTGTCAATGTTGATGCGAATACAATATACACAACAACCCAGGAAGAACATGTTGTAGCCCTATTTCAGACACCAGCAGAAGCAGAATAAAGAAAAGGTATGTAGTACAGTAAGGAAACATCGCGAACCGCCATAAAAGTTCCGTATTACGAGTTTCTGCAAAATTAGTAAAATTCCGAACCTAAGTGGAGCCGGAGACGACCTCCAGGGAGTCCATCTCCGACCCCGCTTTGGTCCGTTACCTTCCTTTCTGTGCATAAATTTTTCCTATATATTTGCCCGGATTGTTCCGGCAACGTATCTTGCGATTTCGCGTGTTTTCTCTTTGATCTGTTTCTGCCAGGGAATCTTTCAGCTGAATTTAGGTGCCATGGCTTCTCCAAGTTCCCCCAAGGACAAGTTCGTCGTCAACGTCATCAACCCTTACCTCGCTGAGGTGAAGAAGCACCCTCAGGTTGTTTAGATGAAGGACGACGTCCTTCATCAAGAAGATCTGAAGGGACCTATCAAGGAGGGCAGCATCCAGGCCAGGCTGGAAGAAGTGGAGCAAGAAGTCTTCGAGTACAAGAAGATGATCGAGCGTGGTGTCGAAGATAACTTTGACATCACCAACGAGCTGAAGAACTACTTCCTGAAGGAGATGAAGGAGATGTGGGAAAGAATCACCGTGTCTGAAGAAAGAATTATAGAGCTCCAAGGGCAAATTAATGATCTACATAACCAGAACTGTGAGTATGAACTAAGGTTTATGCGCATGAGTTTGGGTGCCGAATGCAGGATTCAGGAGACGAGCTTATCATATGAGACTTTAGCAAGATATCCATGGAAGCGTTTCGCCAAGGATTACGTGATCAACGCCAACAAGACTGATGAGTGAAATCTCCTGGGGTAATAGCATTCCCTTGGCTTGTTCCAAGCTTGGGGGAGTGCCCGGTATCTTTATCTTTACCTTTTGTCTTTTAGAGTCAAGTAGAGTCGTATCATGTCTAGGGAGGTTATCATATGAGATAGGTGTGTGCATTGAGGTCTATCGCTTCTTCGGTGAGGAATTGTATCCGTGAGTGTGGAGTCGTTTATGATGGAATATTAATGAGAAGTTTATCGGTTCCTTCTGCTGCACTCGGTATTCTCTTCACGCAATCGACCTTAAATGATGATTCTTATGGGGAGTATTGACCTTATGTCAGGTATGGCTATGAAACTTTATTTAATATTGGCAAACATAGCTTTGGTCATAACAACAAGCATGATTTTCTTAAAGTATCAACATAGCCAAAACCTTTATGTTATTATGCTTGAAGTGTTATGCTGACAAGGAAGACAACTTGATGTGTTATGCTTATTTCAATGTTAATGCTTTATATTGCTTTGCATCTTAGTCATCATCAGTTGTCTGCTCTCTCAAAACCTTTGCTAGCCTAACTCTATACTAAGCGGTATTCTGCTTGTGCATCCATACCCTTAAAACCAATACCTTCCATATGAGTCCACCATACCTTCCTATTCGTGGTATTCCACTACCACCTCCTAAAGTATATAATTTATGTGTTATCCTTAAATATTCAAAATCTTTTGTTTTGTGCCTCTGTTTTAGCTCATGAGGAAGTAATAGCTAATTCATGGTCTTCTTGAGTTGGACAAGCTTCACCCCGGGATTGCATGTCTAATGTGCAAACCCATAATACGAGAAGGAACTGGCAAAGAGTGCGCCCGGCTTAAAAATAATATAACAAACAAACCCTCCTTCACGCTTTGTTCATGAGAAATTAGAAAACTTTGGCAGTGATAAACAAAGGAGAATAAGAGGATGTTATCGTCCTCGTGCGGGAGCCGTTCCTCGGAACTTGTCCAGCTCAAAAAGCAATTGAGTTATCTATTAGCATTCGTTGACAAATCATGCACCCCTAAAAACTTGTTTTCATTCTGTTTGATTTGAGGATAGCACATGAGTTTTCCCTACTACCCTAGAACAGGGCCTATCTTTTAATTTTAAGTTGAGTCAGTTACTTCTACTTCCTTCTATTTCTCAAAGAGAGCAGACGTTTGATGTTGATAAGGATTCATTCATATAAAGTTGCATTAAGATTTGTCATATCATATCCTTGTTGACATTATCATTCGATAAGTAAGTTGTTTGTCATGCCCAGCTAAGGCAAACATCTTCCTTTGTGTTAACACTTTCACTTCTTGCCTATTAACATGTTATTTTCAAAAAGCTTCAATTGATCTCATCAAAATATAAGAGCAAAAGTTAAATCTATTTGTTGTTCTTTGACCGAAGGACATGTTTGCCATGATATAATGAGTTTCCTTAGACCTACTTTCGAATATAAGTGTTATCACTCTTTCATAAGGGCCTTATGAGTTGAAGATTGCCGTTGAGGATATTTGAGTTGGTAAAGAAACTATGATGCTTCTCGTCCGTATTCTATTTATCGACACTTCACTCTCTAAACTTGTGGACAGGTTTACCGAGTTCATATTCGCTTGGGGACAAGCGAGGTCTAAGCTTGGGGGTGTTGATACGTCCAAAATGCATCACAATTTTGTATCATAATTTATCCTTATTCATTGATATATTTCACGTTACGGTGATGTTCTTATGTTGTTTTGGTCTATTTCACACAGTTTGCAAACTTTCCGATGCCGAAGCAGTAGACGCAGGATTCAGCAGTAAAAAGTGGACACTGAGTTGCTGAAGAAGAATACCTCCAAATTACCTGAAAATTGATGGGAGATATTTTTCAGACAGATCACGAAGGCATGCGAAAGGGCAACCAGAGGGGGGCCACAGGGTGCCCAGGCGGCCTGGGGGCGCGCCCCCCTGGCCGCACCGGGGGGTCGCCTGGAGCCCCTGGCCCACCTCTGGCCGCCCCCTTTTGCATATATGCTCTCCGTTATCCAAAACCCCTAGAGAAGAGACTTTTTACGGAGTTCCGCCGCCGCTCCGTGGCGGAAACCTACAGAGAAGAAAAGGGCATCTCCGACGGGCAGATTCCGCCGGGGAGATCACCTCCCGGAAGGGGAGATCGTCGCCATCGTCATCACCATCATCACGGGCATCATCGAGATCATCATCAACATCATCCCCAACACCAGCACCATCTCCATCTTCATCCAAATCTCATCTTACAATCGCAACTCGTGTTGTAACTCATACTACCTATCCTCTCAACTCCATCGGTGTTGATTACTACTTTGTGGTGAATGCTATTGAGTTTCGTTGGAGAAATATTATTATGTCCAGGTTGTTTACCACATATTTATCCCCACTGATCATGATCTCTTTTATGTCTTGTGAGTAGTTACCTTAGTTCTTGAGGACATGGGGAAAGTCTTGTTGTTAGTAGTCATATGCTGTTGAAGTAATATGTGTTGTTTGATACTTAAGTTGTGTTGTCATTCTACTAGTGGTGTTGTG
Organism: Secale cereale; assembly: GCA_902687465.1. Classification (NCBI taxonomy): domain Eukaryota; kingdom Viridiplantae; phylum Streptophyta; class Magnoliopsida; order Poales; family Poaceae; genus Secale; species Secale cereale. Next base: position 1,697,977 of record LR738715.1, on the reverse strand, counting down.
TGAGTCGAACACTCAACACTTCGCCTTATTAAGGACCTAGGAGAATACATTGTGTATAAAGAATGCTTATGGTGGGTTGCCGGAGTGACAGAAACCTGAACCCCAGTTCGCACGCTTTTGCATAAGGGAATAATGGATCCCCGATCGTATTGCTATGGTTAGGCTTTTGCCTTAAATTCTACCTTGTATTTGCGGATGCTTGTAAGGTGTTTAATCATAAGAGTGCATTCATCTTAGTCTAGAGAGTGCACTAGCATAGATCCACCCACTCAACACTTATCAACACATAACATAGTATCGATACGGAATATGGCGAAAGCACATGACTACCTCTCCCGTGTGTCCTCAGGAACACTTTAGTCTTTATAAGTTCAGTTGCTAGGCCTCTCCTTTGCTAAGAAAGGATTGGGCCACTTGTTACTCTCAGTACCTTTTACATTACTTGCTTTTACTTTCCTGTTGCTTATACCAAGAAAACCCCTAAAAGTTATCTTTCAGTGCTTGCAGTAATTTCTTGCTCAGAATCGCTTATCAATACCTTCTGCTCCTCGTTGGGTTCGACACTCTTACTTATCGAAAACGCTGCAATAGATCCCTTACGGTTGTGGGTCATCAATGACCAAGGCATCAAAGAGTGAGGTTCATGCTAGCACAAATGGTAAAACTTTAGAGCAACCAAAGGGAGACATGGGCAAAACCATTATCTTAGTGGGGAAGCTTCCAGTGCCTATTTTGGGATAAATGACTCATCAGATTTCCAGCTGCAACTTCCCACCTAAACCCAATGAATTCTGGAAGGCTCTAACACGTTATAGAGGCTCGAAAAGATGGTCTTTGAAGTTAGCTTTTTAATTAAAAACGGTGCATCATTTGAGATCTTGATTCAAGAGTTGTGCAAGTTTCCATGCAAGCTATCCAGGAATTTATTACAGCGCGAGGCTCAACAAGTTTGCTCCTGCTATAGATTGGGACTCATGAATTTACCCTTCATCTTGAGTTGTTTACACATCTAACTAGTAGGTGCTTCTAGTATAAATACTCCCCAACTATTCCATGTGAAGGGGGGGGGGGGGTGAGATTTCTGAGTTTATGTTTGTAGACAGCCGGTGAGGTTGTCATGTGCTGAGAGCACTAGTATCGTTGAGTGTTAGCTCGTGTGTGTGTGGATTGGAGGGCCTATCCTCAATTCATATAAGATCCTTGTGGTTCCCTCTTGTGATTCTTCTTAGGTTCACACGTTTCATGGTTTGGGTTGCGTCCTTGTAAACCAAGCTAGTTATCCGCTGCAATTTATCTGAGAGTGTTTCCTTTTGTTCTTGCCTCTTGAGAGAAACAAAGTTTGTTGAAACTAGTTCCGAGTGAGTTTTTTGGTACTCCTTGTGAGTTCTTTGGCACTAGGAAATATTGTTTCCGAGGCGTCCTGTATCATCTGAATTTGTTGCTGCTCCTTGTGAGCTCTTTGGCACCGTGAAAGATTGTTTTCCGAGGCGTCCCGTATCATAGAAGTAGAACATGAAGTTGATCTTGATAACCCACCTCCTAGGAATAAAATATATAAAAGATATGATAAAATAGAATATGTGGCTAGGAAACATGGTAGAGATAGAACCGCGGGTACAAAAACCTATGCATTTTCCTAGTAACGATTGGTACAAAGTAGGGTACTAACCCGATAGGGTTGAGCGCATGCATGCCATAACTTTTATGTAGGTAGATGGAACTACCCTAGCTAGTTGGATCTCTTAGACCGACTGGCACCCCGCGGAGTGTGTCCGGCTCCGCAAGCGAGCTGGGAAGGCGCCGAGAGCACTCAAACAGGGCGTTGTAACCGGGCGGGCACCAATGCAGCCATGCATCGTGGAGGTGCGTGATACGTCCATTTGGGATCATGCTTTTATATCAATATTTATTGCATTATGGGTTGTTACTACACATTATGGCACAATACTTATGCCTTTTATCTCTTATTTTACAAGGTTTACATGAAGAGGGAGAATGCCGACAGCTGGAATTCTGGACTGGAAAATGCAAATATTAGAGACCTTCTGCTTCGGAGTGGATGAAGAGCCTGGATCGTGTGGCTGCCATGTGGGGGCCCCCGGGAGGAACCCTGTGGGCGGGGCCAATGAGTCGGGTGCTGTGACGTGTTGTGCCCCAATGGGACGGCGCCATGGCGGATGAACACGCCGGACCCTGGTGGTGGCTGCCTGCGTGGACTTCCAGGCCACGGCTGCCACCACTTGTAGTGGTACGTATCCCCTCTGTTTTTATTTACTTTGCATATTAGTTTTGACTGAAGTCAAATTTTGATCAAATTTATAGAAAAAAAATAAATATTTACCGTAACAAACATATATGGTGTGAAAGTACATTCAATAATAAATCTGATGGTATTAATTTCTTATTGTATATGAAAATATATATTTTTATAAACTTTGTCAAAGTTTACAAAGTTTGACTTTGACCAAACCTAATACGCAGGCTAAATAAAAACGGAGGGAGTATTTGTTTTCGGACTCTTTGGCTTTGGGATCACAACCGGTGAAGGAAAGAACAGACTGTGTAAAAGTGAAAAACTGAGAACTGGCAATAAAAAGTGAAAAACTAAGATAGGGAGGGG
>LR738715.1:1673800-1695257 GCA_902687465.1 Secale cereale | reverse complement strand
AGAGAGGTGAATCAAACCAAATCAACGGTGTTGGATTTCGTCCCTCATAGAAGGAGTCTGGGATTTCATTGATGTAAAGGTGTATATATATAAGCCGAGGGGACACCTCACAAAGATGTCGGTTACATGTTGTGAGATGGGAAGAGAAGGGGTGTGTCCGTACAGCACAACACGACTCTTCGGCTAGGCATACTAATGACGGTTGTTAATGGTGTATGGTAAAGCCCGCCACGAGGTAGCTATGATTGAAGTCGTGTAGGCCATGGACTTCCTAGCCCCGAAATGTAATTATAATCGAACGGTGTGTTGGCTTTGAAGTTATCGGGGGAGGGGGATTGCTGAGTCGATCATGCATCTACAAAGACTATATTTCCAGTGTTGATCGCTAGTGAAAAAATAAAGCACCGTGACGGATCTCGAGAACACGCAACTGTGATCCAATTTGTGTAATCCACCAGATCGATATCCTTAATGTTGGGGATCATAGCAGAAATCAAAAAATTTCTATGCATCACCAAGATCAATCTATGGAGTAATCTAGCACCGAGGGAGAGGGGAGTGCATCTACATACCCTTGTAGATCGCTAAGCGGAAGCGTTACAAGAACACGGATGAAGGAGTCGTACTCGTAGCGATTCAGATTGCGGTTGATTCCGATCTAAGCGCCGAACAACGGCACCTCCGCGTTCAACACACGTGCAGCCCGGTGACATCTCCCATGCCTTGATCCAGCAAGGGGAGAAGGAGAGGTTGGGGAAGACTCCGTCCAGCAGTAGCACGACGGCGTGGTGGTGGTGGAGGAGCGCGGGACTCTAGCAGGGCTTCGCCAAGCACTACGAGAGACGAGAAGGGAGAGAGGTAGGGCTGCGCCAAGAGAGAGATCAAATCATGTGTTGGGTAGCCCCCATACCTCAAGTATATATAGGGGGAGGGGAGGGGCTGCGCCCCCTCTAGGGTTCCCTCCCTAGGGGGGCGTGTGACACCTCGAGACCGGTGCGCCAGGTGTCAGCCAGTTATTCGTTGCCGTTGCCATGTCATCTGCTTGCGTGTGGCATCTTGCCATGTCATCATGTATGTTGCATCAGCATGTTTTCAAAACTTGCATCCGTCCAAGTCCCCTCGTCCTCCCTGTTGTCCGTTCTGAGCCCAGACACACTAACACGCGCCCGCGGCGCCTTCGAATATTTATTTTATGAGTGGCCGGAAAATGTTCTCGGAATGGGTTGAAACTTGGCGTGTGGTCTTATTATAGCATAGCTAGACTGCCTGTCAAGTTTCGTCGCGTTCGGAGTTCGTTTGATAGCCCAACGGTTAACCGCTGGAAGCCTTCTCTCTTTTGGCCCAGAACCCCTTTAACACAGCCCCCAATCCCATCCTAACCCCCTCCATGCTCTTGGCCGTTCGATCACGATTGCGTGGCCGCGAACCGCTCCTCATTTGGAGTCTCCTAGCTCTCTCTACCTATAAATTAGCCCTCCCCGTCCAAATTCACGGATGAAAACCCTAACCCCTCTCCCTCCGCGCCGTCGGACACGTCCGCCGACGACCGGACATGTCCGCCGCCTCCCGAGCCACTCCGGTGTCGCCACGTGGCTGTCCCTTGCCCACTTCGCCGCCGCGGGCCCGCGAGCCCATCCGGGGTCCGCCCGAGCCCGACCGCCGCCGCCGCGCTCCCACACGCGTCCCCGGCTCGCTCTGCCGGTGCCAGTCGCCGAAACCCCGCGCCTCCTCGCCGCCTTCGCCACCTCCGGCCAGCGAGCCGCCGCCCGCCAGAACTGCACCCCGCCGCCGCTGCAAGCTTCCTCGCCGCCGTCCGGTGTCGAGCCGCCACCGGATCCGGCCGAAATGGATCCGGGGCGGCCGGATCTGACCTTCCCCTGCACTGACGGCCTTCCCGCCGCCGACTGCCCCTCGCTGGAGGGTGGGCAACCGCCGCCGATGCCTCCCCTGTCCTCCCCGATCCAGGAGGGATCGGGAGGAGCACGACGACCGCAGCCAGCCGCGTGGGCCTCCCAGCGTTGCGGCCTCGTGGTCCCAGCTCCCTACTCCCGCGACCCAGGCCCAAGCTCGGCCAGCCTGCCTCCTCCTCCCTCAACCGACCGGGCCCCTCTCCTCCAACCTGGGCTCGGCCCACTTCGGTGAGGCCCGGCTAACCCTCGCCCTATGCGCATATTACTATATGACACCCGTTGTGTTTTTTCCTAAGTCAAAAACTGCTAAGTCTTTTGTGTCATAAAAATGTTACATGTTTGTGGTGCCGTAACTTTGTGTGTGGTGATCCAAATGATGCATATGATATGTCAAAATGATCATGGTGATATGATCTTCACTTTGTTCCATTGTGCCATGCTTATTGGAGTTCATCTTGATGCTCTAATCTCTGTTGCAAGAGTGCTATAAGTTTAAAACTGCTGTTAGTAGTTAATTTGTTGCATGCTTGTGGTGATTGTAACTTTGTGCATGTTTATCCAAATGGAACATATGATATGTCAAAATGTTCATTGTGAAGTGCTCTACATGATGGTTGCTGTAGCATTCATGTTAAGTGTCATATTGACATGTTAATCTCTGTTGGAAAAGTGCATGTGGCTGTTAAGTGTTGAAACTTGTTGTGAGATGCTTATTTCATTTGCTCATTGCTATTGGTGTGTTTGTCTTCATGCCACATGTCAATATGTTTTAGAAGCACAATCATATGGTCTTTGCTGTGGTGCAAACCTCTTTCCATGATATGCCTTGAGGTGACTTAAACAAGCTTGTAAACATGCCATGTTGTTGTTGTTGTTGTTGTTTTATACTTAGTGAAAAAACTGCTAAGTCTGGAATCTGTTATAACCTGATGCCATGTTTGCTTGATGCCCCACTCAAATACATGCTTGTTTTGGAGTGGCCAATGATCATATCTTGTTGTCCATGTTATTGTCTATCAATCCATGCCCTTGTTTGCACATATGGCCTGTTGTAGCTTATTTATTTCTTGCTCTCAAGTTGCTATAAATTTTACCTGTCAGCCTTTTATCAGCATGTTCAATTTGGTGGATCTTGTTGTTATTGATCCATGCCTCCTTTTATCATGTTTGGGTGCTGTAGCATATAATTACCTCGCTCCAAAGTTGCTATGTGGCTGGCTGTTAACTTCAGCTTTGCATTGTAACTTGTTTTGCTCGTATCTTTTAGCCCGTTGCTCCGTTTGGAGCATGTCTTATATGAAACTTGTGTGATTTTGCATGTAGAAGCATATTATCATGTTGTTTACATGTTTGGAGTGTGTTTGCTTGATTTTTGGGTGCATCTTGCACCGTTGCCATGCTTGTCTTGTTTTGCTCATATCTTCTAGGACGTAGCTCCGAATTAAACAAACTTTATATGAAACTTGACTAGAATTTCGTGTAGATCATCATGGTGCATGTTAACCTGCTGTTTAACAACTTGAACGTAACGTTTGTTCAGATCTGGACTAATTTCAAATTATGCATATGAGGACTTACCGGATTTGTTATATGTTGATTCCGGCCTCATTTAAACTTGTTGGTTGGTGTAGTTCTGGTGTGCTTCATCCCTTGCCATGTATCACTGTTCAAGAAATCTTCCGATTCAGCGATTTATCGTCCGATTTATCGCTACTCTTGGGGTGTCCGATAAGATTATGCATTATCTTCATCATTTATCATTTGGGTCAATTTATCGCTATGACAAGCGATTTATCGGGAATCTATCGATAAATCGGGCCTATTCGTAGCACTATGTTTGCAAGAACTATGTTTATTTGTGCTTTGTGGACCTTGTTACGCAATATGTAATGTTTTTCTATTTTGTTTGTCATTATATCAGGATTCAAAGGCTAGGATTCAAGGTAATACTTTTGTCTAATATTGTTTTGGTGTTGAATATAGCATATTTTAGTGTTGGGAACTTGGGATTTGAAAAAAATGGCCGATTAATAGTCGACCGATAAAATCGATTAATCGGTCGATTTCCGATTAATCTCTAATAGCTAGGTGACTGAGACGATAATGATAAGCGATATCCTCAACATTGCCATGTATTGCATCATATAGACTTGTCTTGCTTCATACTTGGTTGAGCATATTGTCATGTTCTTGTGTTGTGTGTTTACCTTGTTGTGTGTGCTTCATCTCGCTAGTTCTTTCCGTTGCGTTCATCAGGATTCGTTCGACTACATGTGGTTCGTCTTCAAGGCTTCTTCTTCATCTTCTTCAGCAAGGCCCAACATTGGTTTAAATTTGCCTCATAATAACAAGTTAATTAATTAATTAAAATTGCATAGGGGGTCGCGTCCCCGATGATTCTTTCTACATAACAGGGGGGCAGTGCTGATGGTGTCGGTCCCAAATAGAGCACTATGCGGGACCGCCCCTTGGCAACTTGGGGTATCTGGCTCCTGTACGCTTCGCTCATCCAGACGTGGCCTGAGACGAGATACGCGCGGCTACTATCAGGGTGTCGACACGCCGGGAGGTCTTGCTGGACTTGTTTTACCATTGTCGAAATGTCTTGTGCACCAGGATTCCGAGCCTGATCGGATTGTCCCTAAGATAAGGGGTAATAATTATTATTATCTCAGCTGATCGTGAGAGCTTGTGGTTGGTTAAGTTGGGACACCCCGGCAGGGTTATGATCTTTCGAAAGCCGTGCCCGCGTTTATGTGGCAGATTGGAATTTGTTAATGTCCGGTTGTAGAAAACTTGACAGAGGATCCGAAGTAAAATACACAACTGTGTGAGTAACCGTGACTGTCTCTTTTCACTTTGAGAAGAGAACACGGTGGTGTTATGTTTGACTCGTAGGTAGTTCAGGATCTTTAGCGATCATTACTAGTTTGTGACCGTTTGCGTAGATGCTCATCTTATTCTTGTACTCGTAAGTTAGCCACCATACTTTTGCTTAGCCGCTGTTGCAACCTCACCACTTTACCTCTTCCTACCCATTAAGCTTTGCTAGTCTTGTTACCCATGGTTATTGGATTGCTGAGTCCTCGTGGCTCATAGATACTACAACAACAGTTGCAGGTGCAGGTTTCCGATGACTTGACGTGAGAGCGATGTTCTTTCGTTGGAGTTCTTTCTTCTTCTTCTTCTTCTTTAGTCTTGGGTTAGGTTCCTGGTCGGCAGCCTGGGATAGCAGATGGATGTCATTGTGCTTTTCTTTTTTGCATCCGTAGTCGGATGCTTTGTATTGATGTTGTTGTATTCATGTGACTTGTATGTATTGTTGTATCCCCCATGTATGTATGTAATGGTATGATGTAATGATATCCATCTTGCTAAGCGCCCGAAATGCGGTTGTGCCCCAATCACGTAAGTGTCACGTGATCGGGATAAAATCGCATCTTGGTCCTGACAAGTTGGTATCAGAGCCTTGACCGACCATAGGAGCCCCCTTGATTGATCGTAGAATGGCCGTTGTTGAGTCTCGCAAAAAACTTTTTCGGAGTCTAGTTATATCAGAGTGTAGGAATTCTTTTTACTCCTCTGCCCCTTAGTCGCTCTGGTGAGGAATCTTGACGTAGGTGTTTTGGATTACTCCTCTTCCCCTTCAAATTTTTTTAGGAGCACGTGGTTAGTTTTCGTTCGTTGCGTTGTTAGTTCTTTCATCTGGTGAATCTCTCGTCAAGTGGATTCGACCCTCTTCTTCTTTGCAAGTTCAACCCTCAGTCCTTTTCAACCGACGGTGTTTTCCCCGTCCGAAGTGGTCTTTCTTTTTGCCACCCGCCCACCCTTTTGCTTCTCGGAGCCGGAGTCCTTAATCGAGTACCTATCCTACTCATGTGAATCTTTTGCATTATTTTTCCTAGTTATTTCAACGAGTGAATTCTCCTCTCGTTTGATATTCTTCACCTCTTCTTCTTTTCCAGTGGATTCAATTCAAGCATTAGGTGTTGTTCATATTCCTTTCCCTCGGCTCGGAAATTCCCCTTGCTCGTTTACCTCTCGCCATTTAATTATTCCAGAGTCCCGAAGACATCTCAGGATATTCGTTTGTGTTCTAATTAATTCAAGGTTGTCACCTCATTCGAGTCTTTGAATCATTTCAGGTGCATCATCTCCTCTTGTCAATCAATTATCAACGGTGTTTTCTCTTCGGTGGACTCATAACCCACAGGTTTATTCCCAGGATCTTACCTGACTCTTTTATATTTCCCGGAGTATTCTTATATTCTTTTCAAGTGTGACGTAAGTATGGATTCCATCAGTCGTATGCCTTCTTCAAGATCATTTTTTTAATTCTTTCATGTTTGGTTCAACCTTACTCTTTTCTTTTCTGGAGTATCTCAATAATTTTTGGTGATATTTCTCGTCATCATTTCAAGACCGACGAAGAGTTCCTCTAAATCTTGTCCGTTCTCTCGGAGATTCGTGGTTCTAGCTTCATGTTATCCTCTTACTTGTTTCGATTCGTGTCAAATTCTTTTCCTTACCATCCGGAGTATTTCATGAATTCTTCCGCTGTGTTCCTTCGAAGACCATCATTTCAGAAGATTTCTTCGTTCTCAATTTTCAACTTCGTCCTCCAAATATTCTTCTTTGATGCCTCTTCGTTCGTCTCACATTCGTCCGGTGCTTCGTTCAAGTATTCTTTAATCAGTTCATGATCTGTTTGTTCTCGTCATTTTTAAATTCCCTCGAGTGCTTTATTCTTCCCGGTGATTCATCATTTTCACTCAATGTCAATTTTTTTACGGTGGTTTGTTCTCTTTCATCATTGGATTTTAATTCTTCCCGATGGTTCGTTCCTTTCTTCACTCGGCTTTAATTCTTTACGGTGGTTCGCTTAAGAGTTCTTTTCCGGTGTTGCCATATCAATACATTCATTTTATTCCAATCCTACCGGTGTTTCATGAAGTTTTCGTAAGTTCGCGATATATCCCCTCTTTAACCATTTTCAACGAGAATAAGTAATATGCGAATCCATTGTTTCTCATCAATTTAATTGGTGGAGGATAAGCATAACATAATTCTTATTCTTTTATCAAGTTGATTTAATCCTTTCCTTTGGAATTTGTTCTTGATGAATAAATGCTAGTTCCAAGTGCCTTAATCTTTTCTTCTCCGGAGTTCAAATTTTTCTCGGTAATCCCGTCGGAACCCCGTCTAATCACCGCAAGCTTAATCTTATTCTTTTGACATTCTTCATTCTATATCATCATCATTTTCGTTACCGGAGTTCTTCATGGTGGTTCTTCAACATTTAATTCATTCTTCAAATATTGAGCAATTCTTTGGGATCAAGCGCAAGCATTCTTATTCTTGCCTCTCGAGTGCAAATAATTCTCCGTATTCTTTTGAAGTGGAGTTTTGCATTCCTCACTCTTCTCAGCTCATCAATATTTTGGTTGCGGCATAATTCACCTCAAGTTTTGAGATGTTTTCATAAGTCATCCGCAAGCTTATTCTTTTGTTGTTGATTTTCTCAACAACTCCGTTCAAGTCTTTCTCTTATAAATTCTCGTTCATGTCACTTGTGCTCAAGTTGTCATCTTCTTCTCCATTCTTTTAATTCCATCATTTCAATTCTTTTCAGAGGCATTATGTTGTTCATCTCGTCAAGCATGATATCCATCTTCTCGAGGTTATCTTCTATTTCTTCCATTGTCAGACGGAGTGCTGCCCGAATTCCTTCGTGGAGATTCCTTTCTATCTCTTATTAACCGGAGAGGATTTGAATTCATTCTCGTTCCTTCAACTCTTGCTTCGTGTCTTTCGATCCCTTGATTCTCATCTTATTCCTTCTTCCTCTTGTTTAATGAAGTCTTTGCAACTTCGTTCATCTTTGTTGTATCCTTTCTTTCAAATTGTTCAACCTCTCGAGGTTCTTTGGTTTCACTCTTTTGTCCTCGAAGAACTTTGTTCTTCCTTTTTCTCTTCCGTCTCGTTCCTAAGATCTCGGGACGAGATCTCTTGTTAGCAGGGGAGTGTTGTGACACCCCGAGACCGGTTCGCCAGGTGTAAGCCAGTTATTCGTTGCCGTTGCCATGTCATCTGCTTGCGTGTGGCATCTTGTCATGTCATCATGTGTGTTGCATCAGCATATTTTCAAAACTTGCCTCCGTCCGAGTCCCCTCGTCCTCCCTGTTGTCCGTTCTAAGCCGAGACACACTCACACGCGCCCGCGGCGCCTCCTAATATTTATTTTATGAGTGGCCGGAAAATGTTCTTGGAATGGGTTGAAACTTGGCGTGTGGTCTTATTATAGCATAGGTAGACCGCCTGTCAAGTTTCGTCGCGTTCGAAGTTCGTTTGATAGCCCAACGGTTAACTGTGTTAACCGCCGCAAGCCTTCTCTCTTTTGGCCCAGCACCCCTTTAACACAGCCCCCAAGCCCATCCTAACCCCCTCCATGATCTTGGTCGTTCGATCACGATCGCGTGGCCACGAACCGCTCCTCATTTGGAGTCTCCTAGCTCTCTCTACCTATAAATTAGCCCTCCCCGTCCAAATTCGCGGATGAAAACCCTAACCCCTCTCCCTCCGCACTGTCGGACACGTCCGAAGATGGCCGGACATGTCCGCCGCCTCCTGAGCCACTCCGGTGTCGCCACGTGGCTGTCCCGTGCTCACTTCGCCGCCGCGGGCCCGCGAGCCCATCCGGGGTCCGCCTGGGCCCGACCGCCGCCGCCGCGCGCCCGCAGGCGTCCGGGCCTCCCCGGCTCGCTCTGCCGCTGCCAGTCGCCGAAACCCCGCGCCTCCTCGCCGCCTTCGCCAGCTCCGGCCGGCGAGCCACCGCCCGCCGAAACTGCACCCCGCCGCCGTCCGATGTCGAGCCGCCACCGGATCCGGGGCGGCCGGAGCTGACCTTCCCCTGCACTGCCGGCCTTCCCGCCGCCGACTGCCCCTTGCCGGAGGGCGAGCAACCGCCGCCGCTGCCTCCCCTGTCCTCCCCGATCCAGGAGGGATCGGGAGGAGCACGACGACCGCAGCCAGCCGCGTGGGCCTCCCAGCGCTGCGGCCTCGTGGGCCCAGCTCCCTCCTCCCGCGGCCCAGGCCCAAGCTCGGCCGGCCTGCCTCCTCCTCCCTCAACCGACCGGGCCCCTCTCCTCCAACCTGGGCTCGGCCCACTTCGGTGAGGCCCGGCTAACCCTCGCCCTGTGCGCATATTACTATATGACGCCCGTTGTGTTTTTTTCCTAAGTCAAAAACTGCTAAGTCTTTTCTGTCATAAAAATGTTACATGTTTGCAGTGCCATAACTTTGTGTGTGGTGATCCAAATGATGCATATGATATGTCAAAATGATCATGGTGATATAATCTTCACTTTGTTCCATTGTGCCATGCTTATTTGAGTTCATCTTGATGCTCTAATCTCTGTTGGAAGAGTGCTATAAGTTTAAAACTGTTGTTAGTTGTTAATTTGTTGCATGCTTGTGGTGATTGTAACTTTGTGCATATTTATCCAAATGGAACAAATGATATGTCAAAATGTTCATTGTGAAGTGCTCTACATGATGGTTGCTGTAGCATTCATGTTAAGTGTCATATTGCCATGTTAATCTCTGTTGCAAAAGTGCATGTGGCTTTTAAGTGTTGAAACTTGTTGTGAGATGCTGATTTCACTTGCTCATTGCTATTGGTGTGTTTCTCTTCATGCCACATGTCAATATGTTTTAGAAGCACAATCATATGGTCTTTGCTGTGGTGCAAACCTCTTTCCATGATATGCCTTGAGGTGACTTAAACAAGCTTGTAAACATGCCATGTTGTTGTTGCTGTTTTATACTTCGTGAAAAAACTGCTAAGTCTGGAATATGTTATAACCTGATGCCATGTTTGCTTGATGCCCCACTCAAATCCATGCTTGTTTTGGAGTGGCCAATGATCATGTCTTGTTGTCCATGTTATTGTCTATCAATACATGCCCTTGTTTGCACATATGGCCTGTTGTAGCTTATTTATTTCTTGCTCTCAAGTTGCTATAAATTTTACCTGTCAACCTTTTATCAGCATGTTCAATTTGGTGGAGCTTGTTGTTATTGATCCATGCCTCTTTTTATCATGTTTGGGTGCTGTAGCATATAAGTACCTCGCTCCAAAGTTGCTATGTGGCTGTTAATTTCAGCTTTGCATTGTAACTTGTTTTGCTCGTATCTTTTAGCCCGTTGCTTCGTTTGGAGCATGTCTTATATGAAACTTGTGTGATTTTGCATGTAGAAGCATATTATCATGTTGTTTACATGTTTGGAGTGTGTTTGCTTGATGTTTGGGTGCATCTTGCACCGTTGCCATGCTTGTCTTGTTTTGCTCATATCTTCTAGGCCGTAGCTCCGAATTAAACAAACTTTATATGAAACTTGACTAGAATTTCGTGTAGATCATCATGGTGCATGTTGACCTGCTGTTTAACAACTTGAATGTAAGGTTTGTTCTGATCTGGACTAATTTCAAATTATGCATATGAGGACTTACCGGATTTGTTATATGTTGATTCCGGCCTCATTTAAACTTGTTGGTTGGTGTAGTTCTGGTCTGCTTCATCCCTTGCCATGTATTGCATCATATAGACTTGTCTTTCTTCATACTTGATTGAGCATATTGTCATGTTCTTATGTTGTGTGTTTACCTTGTTGTGTGCTTCATCTCGCTAGTTCTTTCTGTTGCGTTCGTCAGGATTCGTTCGACTACATGTGGTTCGTCTTCAAGGCTTCTTCTTCGTCTTCTTCATGGACTCATTTCTTCTTCCTTGCGGGATCTCAGGCAAGATGACCATCACCTTGGATACCTTTACTATCATTGCCATGCTTAGTTGTCTCGATGCTATCGTTATATGTCGCGCTACCCATCTTTATTGTCAGCCCCTCTCCTTGTTGCCATGAACCTCTAACTTTTTGACACCTTCCCAGCAAACCGTTATTTGGCTATGTTACCCGCTTGCTCAGCCCCTCTTATAGCGTTGTTAGTTGCAGGTGAAGATGAAGATTGATCCATGTTAGATCTTGTTGTTGGAATATCACAATATGTCTTATATATATTAACACACCTATATACTGGGCATTGGTGGAAGGCTTGGCCTTTTGCTCGGTGTTTTGTTTCACTCATGCCACCTTAGGAGCCGATAAACCGGCATTATGTTCCTTGAATTTGCGTTCCTTACACGGTTGGGTATATGGGGACCCCTTGACACTTCGTATTTGAATAAAACTCCTCCAGCAAGGCCCAACATTGGTTTTAATTTGCCTCATAATAACAACTTAATTAATTAATTAAAATTGCATAGGGGGTCGCGTCCCCGAGGATTCTTTCTACATAACAGGGGGGCCAGTGCTGATGGTGTTGGTCCCAAATAGAGCACTGTGCGGGACCGCCCCTTGGCAACTTGGGGTATCTGGCTCATGTACGCTTCGCTCATCCAGACGTGGCCTGAGACGAGATACGTGCGGCTACTATCAGGGTGTCGGCACGCTGGGAGGTCTTGCTGGACTTGTTTTACCATTGTCGAAATGTCTTGTGCACCGGGATTCCGAGCCTGATCGGATTGTTGATGGGCCTCTAACCCCTCGTTGGTTACCCCAAGTGGAAGGTGTGAGATGCAGTGTTGTGGAAGTTTTTCCCTTAGCAAAGATGCCAAGGATCGAATCCCCAGAGACTCCTAGGTTCAACAAGTAGGTGTCAACTGCTAACGGCGCCAGATATTAGCAATCAACGTGGACCTGCACACCGATACAAATAACTTTGCTCCCAACGAGTACAGAGAGGTTGTCAATCCCTCCGGCCTTGTAGTTCACAAAGGATTAAACGCAAATGATAGTAGTGATAGATAATGTATGCAATAGTAAGTAAAAGCGAAAAGTAAATAGCGGATGTGATCAATGATGGTAATATGGACCGGAGTCTCATGATGTTCACTAGTGATGTCTCTCTCCCCAAAGACGATAAAACAGCTATGTGAGGTAAACGAATTACAGCTGGGCAATTGACAGGACCACGAACGCAAACCAATGCTGACTACATTGCAAGAAAGGTTGAGGTTCAAAGCATGGGCGGTACGCCAAAGTAAGTAGACCGAAATCCATCAATATCTACTACTAATCATCCACCTTGAGATATCTATCCAGAACATCTCGCTGGTATTAAGTTGCGAGCCCCACCCATAGTGTAAACTCAAAGCAACAGACAACTGCATTAAAAGAACTTTGCGTAAAGTAAACAATCCTTGCACCCGCGGGCACAAGCACCGTTGTTTTCCCCCTTGTGGCAACATCACATCCCCTAGACTCATGTTTCTGTCACTCAAGCTAGTCATCGAGGGGCATGAACCCACAATCGAGCATAACGTTCCCTCTTGGAGTCACTACCTATTACTTGGCCAAAGCAATAAATAACAACGGAGAACATGCAAGAATTACTTATGAACATAAATATAAAAGAGGTAGATCAAATATATTACTCAATCACAATCTGAACATAATCTCATAATCCATCGGATCCCAGCAAACTCAACATAGCAACAGCATAAGGATTACATATGTGCCTCGATCATGTAGGGCAGCTCACGAGGACTAATTAGTGAAGCACAAGAACGGGAGGAGAACATCACATAGCTACTGGTCATGGACTCATGGTCCAAGGGAGACTACTCACAACTCATCCGGGAGGCGTCCATGGTGGTGGAGAGGCTCCCGATGGTGATCCTCCCCTCCGACAGGGTGCCGGGAAGAGTTCTCCTGGTGCTCCCGATCTTGGAGGCGGCGGCGGCGGCGGAACAGAGATGAGATCGCGAAAAAGAGTTCCCATCCCGAGGGTATCGAAGGACGCTCTAAATATATGCCAAAGGGGGGCACCAGACGGGGCTCGAGGGGCCCAGGCGCCCCCCCCGGCGCGGCCCAGGGGGGGCGCGCCGCCAGGGCGCTTGGGGCCCTGGTGCCCCCCCGGCTGTACTTCGGGCGCAAGGTAGGTTCTGGAACGCTGATTTTTTTATATATTTTTTCTGGATTTTCCTGACAGTTCTCGTAATGTGAAAACATGAAATACAAAAACAGCCGAAAACAGGAACTGGCACTGGGGTGCACTGGATTAGTAGGTTAGTCCAAATATGATCAAAAGTGTATGGAAGTGTATAAATATCATAGCAATATCACCCAAAAGTGGCATGGAGCAAGCAGAAATTATAGATACGTTTTGGACGTATCAACATCCCCAAGCTTAATTCCTGCTCGTCCTCGAGTAGGTAAATGATAACAAGAATAATTTCTGTGGTGACATGCTATTAACCATATAGGACTTTTTATAGTCATATGACAAAAGCTTACTGAGACAATGATTCTATAGTAATTAAGTTGCCTCATGAGAAAATCACAAAGGACTGAAAGTTTCACAATATGAAATTGAAACATCAAAAAGATTTGCAATGAACATGATGTGCAAATATGATAAAGTGATATCTAGCTTGCCCCCTTTAGTGAAGCAAAACATAAATGCAGGGGCACCTTCAAGGTTTAAGTGATGACTAGATACAATGATTTCAAAATAAACGATATCACAATCATGCAAAAGACAATGCTACTTTGGAACAATGCACATTACACTTAGAATGACAATCATGCTCTCAGTAGTTGGTGCTTGAAGAAAGAAGGTGGAGACTCAACATAAAAGTAAAAGAATGGTTATGTTCTAGAGCTTTTTATTTTGAAAACATAGAAGCAATTTTGTCAACGGTAGTAGTACTTCATATGTGTCATGTATAAGACATCCTATAAGTTGCAAGCCTCATGCATCGAATACCAATAGTGCTCGCACCTTGTCCTAATTAGCTCGGATTTCCATGGGTTATCATTGCATTACATATGTTTCAACCAAGTGTCACAAAGGGGTACCTCTATGCCACCTGTACAAAGGTCCAAGGAGATAAATCGCATTTGATTTCTCGTTTTTGATAGATCTCAACTTGAGGACATCCATACCGGGACAACATAGAAAATAGATGATGTACTCCTCTTTAATGCATAAGCATATTCTCATAATAGATTGAGGATTAATGTCCAAGCTAAAACTTCCACCATGATACATGGCTTTGGTTGGCGGCCCAATGTTCTTCTCTAACAATATGCATACTCAACCATTCAACCCATGGCAAATCACCCTTACTTCAGACAAGACGAACATGCATAGCAACTCACATGATATTCAACAAAAGTGTAACAGTTGATGGCGTCCCCAGAAACATGGTTACCGCTCAGCAAGCAACTTATAAGAAATAAGATACATAGGCAACATATTCTTTACCACAATAGTTTTTAAGCTACTTTCCCATGAGCTATGTATTGCAAAGTTAGTCCGCTTAGTACAGGTGGAGGTTAGCAAAAGACTGGGAGCGACCAACTAAGAGAGCAATGACGGTCATAATCATGCAGAGCGACAAAGCAACATTGAATCATGCATGGAAGTTATATCGCTACTCAGAAATAAAAGATCATCAAGGCTTGATAGACTTTCTTTACAGTCTTAAATATGCGTGAGCATACGCCAAGTCAATCAAAATAAATTCTTGAAGGAAGATATTACTAAACCATACCACATCATAGGCAAACAAATCATGTTGGTACTCCAATAACACATTGGGAATCCCCCAGCTATTTGAGACTAACCACAAGAAAACATGAATTACTAAGCGCCATTATGCAAGTAGCATCTTTATCATAGACATATCAACCAATGCAACGGAAGCAAACTCTCTTAATAAGGTGAGCCTGGTAATTAAAGAGAGTTCAAGCAACCAACTAAACAAAAGCTCTTTGAAAAGATAAGCATGAATACTAAGAGCTGAACATGATAGTAGCTATTAAAAGACAAAGAACACACACAGCAAGGATAGACATGAAAATTCTATGTTATGTTCTAGGTAGAAGTGGAGCGTGTTTCTCTCCCACATAAAGAAAGCTGAGTTCCGAATTGTTATGAAAAACTAAAAAGAAAACTAAAAGCAAGACGCTCCAAGCATAGCACATAACACATGAAGTGATAAAAATATAGCGGAACGAAAGACAAACTGATAATGTTGATGGAGAAGGGGATGCACGGGGGCATCCCCAAGCTTAGACGCTTGAGTCTCCTTGAATATTTCTTGGGGGTGCACGGGGGCATCCCCAAGCTTGAGCGCTTGACACTCCTGAATCTTTTTATCATCTTCCCTCGCACACTTGAAAACTCCCTTCATACATAACTCATTATAATCTGATTAGCGAGGTTAGTACCCTTAATAAAATAATTGTTCCTTGCTGGAAATAAAAATATTCTTGAAGTTCTACTGTTTCTCAAGATTGCCAAAAGGTTTTTGCAAAGAGAAAGCAAGCTCTTGGTTTGCAAAATGAAGGAAAGGCAAAACAGGACAGAATCTGTGAAAAACAGAACAGCAGGTAGTAAATGATTTGTTCGGGGCACTTCTGCAACTCTAATAAAAAAACTCAGAACAGTCGCACGAAATACAATTATATAGAGAACGCTGTCGAAAAAATTCAGACCAAAAAGATGATCTGGTGATTTTATACGAATTTTTCTATCCAAGGACAAAATCTGTTTCCTGGATAGCACCTCACAACTTTTGAACTTTCTAGCAATCAGAGGCTATACTTGGCACAAATATGAAAAGCAAAGATACAATGATGATGCTACTGTAGTAAACAACATCAAGACACAACAAAAGCAAAATAAAAAAATTTATTCATGTGGGCTGCCTCCCAAAAGCGCTTTCTTTTATGCCTTTAAGCTAGGCATAATGCATAGAGATCAAGTTTTATCAAGAGTAAAAGAATAGCTAGTCCGTACAACGGACTCAAAAGGTAACTTGATCTTCTTACGAGGGAAGTGTTCCATCCCTTTCTTGAGAGGAAACTGAAATTTTATATTACCCTCTTTCATGTCAATGATAGCACCAACGGTGCGTAAAAAGGGACGTCCCAAAATAATTGGACATGAAGGATCACATTCAATATCCATAATAGTGAAATCAACGGGAACATAATTGTCATTGACAATGATAAGAATATCGTCGATCCTCCCCAAAGGTTTCTTTATGGAAGAATCAACGAGACGAACACCAAAAGAACAAGAATCATAAGGTTTCAATTTAAGCATATCATATAGTCTTTTGGGTATAATAGAAGTACTAGCTATAATATCACATAAAGCATAGCATGAGAAGTTGTTTATCTTAATTTTAATCATAGGATCCCAACCATCCTCTAGCTTCCTAGGTATGGAGGCTTCTACTCTAAGTTTCTCCTCTCTAGCTTTGATGAGAGCATTAGTGATATGCTCTGTGAAGGCAAGATTAAGCGTGCTAGTGTGGGGATCTTTAGCCATTCCTTGTAGAAAGGTGACAACTTCCGAAATACTACAATTATCAAAATCAATTTTATCATTATTGGGCAGAATTGTAGTGTCATCCTCTTTGTTTGAATCGCTCTCTATTATAAGAGTTCGAACATAGGAGCAATTTTAAACTGAGGCTCATACTCTTTTCCTGGAAGACCATGCCATGGGCATAACCCTCCGTCAAGACTAATATAATCACAAGGTTTATTACTTTTGTAGATCCCGACAGTGGTAATTGGGGTAATGGAAGAAGGGGTGTACTCCTCCCATTTAGTGTTTTTCGTAGAACCCATAGTAGCAAGCAAGCACGATAACTATTTTTGTGATTTTCGATAAAGGATACTAAAGCAAAAACTGAAAGGTAAACTAACAAGACTAAAAAGCAAAGGTAAAAGATAGCGTGCAAGTCCCCTATCCTGAAGAGTGGAGTCCCCGGCAACGGTGCCAGAAAAACTCCTTGATGGGCCTATAACCCCTCGTTGGTTACCCCAAGTGGAAGGTGTGAGATGCAGTGTTGTGGAAGTTTTTCCCTTAGCAAAGATGCCATGGATCGAATCCCCGGAGACTCCTAGGTTCAAAAAGTAGGTGTCAACTGCTAACGGCGCCAGATATTAGCAATCAACGTGGACCTGCACACAGATACAAATAACTTTGCTCCCAACGAGTACAGAGAGGTTGTCAATCCCTCCGGCCTTGTAGTTCACAAAGGATTAAACGCAAATGATAGTAGTGATAGATAATGTTTGCAATAGTAAGTAAAAGCGAAAAGTAAATAGCGGATGTGATCAATGATGGTAATATGGACCGGAGTCTCATGATGTTCACTAGTGATGTCTCTCTCCCAAAAGACGATAAAACAGCTATGTGAGGTAAACGAAGTACAGCTGGGCAATTGACAGGACCACGAACGCAAACCAATGCTGACTACATTGCAAGAAAGGTTGAGGTTCAAAGCATGGGCGGTACGCCAAAGTAAGTAGACCGAAATCCATCAATATCTACTACTAATCATCCACCTTGAGATATCTATCCAGAACATCTCGCTGGTATTAAGTTGCGAGCCCCACCCATAGTGTAAACTCAAAGCAACAGACAACTGCATTAAAAGAACTTTGCGTAAAGTAAACAATCCTTGCACCCGCGGGCACAAGCACCGTTGTTTCCCCCCTTGTGGCAACAGCACATCCCCTAGACTCATGTTTCTGTCACTCAAGATAGTCATCGAGGGGCATGAACCCACAATCGAGCATAACGTTCCCTCTTGGAGTCACTACCTATTACTTGGCCAAAGCAATAAATAACAATGGAGAACATGCAAGAATTACTTATGAACATAAATATAAAAGAGGTAGATCAAATATATTACTCAATCACAATCTGAACATAATCTCATAATCCATCGGATCCCAGCAAACTCAACATAGCAACAACATAAGGATTACATATGTGCCTCGATCATGTAGGGCAGCTCACGAGGACTAATTAGTGAAGCACAAGAACGGGAGGAGAACATCACATAGCTACTGGTCATGGACTCATGGTTCAAGGGAGACTACTCACAACTCATCCGGGAGGCGTCCATGGTGGTGGAGAGGCTCCCGATGATGATCCTCCCCTCCGGCAGGGTGCCGGGAAGAGTTCTCCTGGTGCTCCCGATCTTGGAAGCGGCGGCGGCGGCGGAACAGAGATGAGATCGCGAAAAAAAGTTCCCGTCCCGAGGGTTTCGAAGGACGCTCTAAATATATGCCAAAGGGGGGCACCAGACGGGGCTCGGGGGGCCCAGACGCTCCCCCGGCACGGCCCAGGGGGGCGCCGCCAGGGCGCCTGGGGCCCTGGTGCCCCCCCCGGCTGTACTTCGGGCGCAAGGTAGGTTCTGGAACGCTGATTTTTTATATAATTTTTCTGGATTTTTCCTGACAGTTCTCGTAATGTGAAAACCTGAAATACAAAAACAGCCGAAAACAGAAACTGGCACTGGGGTGCACTGGATTAGTAGGTTAGTCCAAATATGATCAAAAGTGTATGGAAGTGTATAAATATCATAGCAATATCACCCAAAAGTGGCATGGAGCAAGCAGAAATTATAGATACGTTTTGGACGTATCAATTGTCCCTAAGATAAGGGGTAATAATTATTATTATCTCAGCTGTTCGTGAGAGCTTGTGATGGGCTAAGTTGGGACACCCCTGCAGGGTTATGATCTTTCGAAAGCCGTGCCCGCGGTTATGTGGCGGATTGGAATTTGTTAATGTCCGGTTGTAGAAAACTTGACAGAGAATCCGAAGTAAAACACACAACTGTGTGAGTAACTGTTACTGTCTCTTTTCACTTTGAGAAGAGAACACGGTGGGGTTATGTTTGACTCGTAGGTAGTTCAGGATCTTTAGCGATCATTACTAGTTTGTGACCGTTTGCGTAGATGCTCATCTTATTCTTGTACTCGTAAGTTAGCAACCATACTTTTGCTTAGCCGCTCCTGCAACCTCACCACTTTACCTCTTCCTACCCATTAAGCTTTGCTAGTCTTGTTACCCATGGTTATGGGATTGCTGAGTCCTCATGGCTCACAGATACTACAACAACAGTTGAAGGTGCAGGTTTCCGATGACTTGACGTGAGAGCGATGTTCTTTTGTTGGAGTTCTTTCTTCTTCTTCTTCTTTAGTCTTGGGTTAGGTTCCTGGTCGGCAGCCTGGGATAGCAGATGGATGTCATTGTGCTTTTCTTTTTTGCATCCGTAGTCGGATGCTTTGTATTGATGTTGTTGTATTCATGTGACTTGTATGTATTGTTGTATCCCCCATGTATGTATGTAATGGTACGATCTAATGATATCCATCTTGCTAAGCGCCTGACATGCGGTTGTGCCCCAATCACGTAAGTGTCACGTGATCGGGATAAAATCGCATCTTGGGCCTGACGGGGTGGCAGCCCTAGATGCCATCTAGGGTGGCGGCCAAAGGGGAGAGGAAGAGGGGGGCGCACCAGGGTGGGCCCTATGGCCCATCTGCCCTAGGGTTTGCCCCTCCCCTCTTGGAGGCGCCTTGGGCCTTAGTGGGAGGCGCCCCAGCCCACCTAGGGGCTAGTCCCTTCCCACTATTGGCCCATGTAGGCCTCCGGGGCTGGTGGCCCCTCCCGGTGGACCCCCGGACCCTTCATGTGGTCCCGGTACATTACCGGTGATGCCCGGAACACTTCCGGTGGCCAAATCCTCACTTCCTATATATCAATATTTACCTCCGGACCATTCCGGAACTCCTCGTGACATCTAGGATCTCATCCAGGACTCCAAACAACATTCGGTAACCGCGTACATACTTTCCCTATAAACCTAGCGTCATCGAACCTTAAGTGTGTAGACCCTACGGGCTCGGGAGTCATGTAGACATGGCCGAGACAACTCTCCGGTCAATAACCAACAGCGGGATCTGGATACCCATGTTGGCTCCCACATGCTGCACGATGATCTCATCGGATGAACCACGATGTCAAGGATTCAATCAATCCCGTATACAATTCCCTTTGTCTACCGGTATAGTACTTGCCCGAGATTCGATCGTCGGTATCCCGATACCTTGTTAAACCTCGTTACCGGCAAGTCTCTTTACTCATTTCGTAACACATCATACCATGATCAACTCCTTCATCACATTGTGCACATTATGATGATGTCCTACCGAGTGGGCCCAGAGATACCTCTCCGTCACACGAAGTGACAAATCCCAGTCTCGATTCGCGCCAACCCAAGAGACACTTTCGAAGATACCCGTAGTGCACCTTTATAGCCACACAGTTACGTTGTGACGTTTGGTACACCCAAAGCATTCCTACGTTATCCGAGAGTTGCACAATCTCATGGTCTAAGGAGAAGATACTTGACATTTAGAAAAGCTTTAGCATACGAACTACACGATCTTGTGCTAGGCTTAGGATTGGGTCTTGTCCATCACATCATTCTCCTAATGATGTGATCCCGTTATCAACAACATCCAATGTCCATGGTCAGGAAACCGCAACCATCTATTGATCAACGAGCCAGTCAACTAGAGGCTCACTAGGGACATGGTGTTTGTCTATGTATCCACACATGTATCTGAGTTTCCTATCAATACAATTCTAGCATGGATAATAAACAATTATCATGAACAAGGAAATATAATAATAACCAATTTATTACACTAGTAGAAAAAGGGTCAAACGTGAAGCACATTAGTCCCGGTTTTTAACAGAACCGGCACTAATGTGACCATTAGTGCCGGTTCCAACGGCTAGGCGGGCGGAGATCATTAGTATCGGTTCGTGGGCAACCTCTAGTACGGGTTCATGCCACGAACCGATACTAATGATGCTGTGTCAGGCTGTTGTCAGGCTAGGCACCATTAGTACCGGTTCATGGCATGAACCGGTACTAGAGTATCTTAGTAAGCTGATTTTTAGTCCCACCTCGCCAAGAGAGAGGCACTAGGAGCGGTTTATAAGCCTTGAGTGCACAGACAATGTGGGAGAGGCGCAATGTTCACCTGCACGTTGCTTAGCTTCAAACCTTGAGGAATAGTGTAGACTGCACGGAGCTATGTGCAGTGCTTTGTTAACTCTTCTGAAAGGCTTGAAGGTAATTAATGAGCATTGCGCCTTTCTTTGAACTCCAGACTTTTTTTGTATTCAAAATGCACCATTCAAACCCACATCATCAATTATCAGCCCTTTCTGAATTCATTTGGTATTTTTCATTCATTTACTGATTTGTTTTGAGAGAGCTAAATGACCGTGAAATTGAAAAGCACTACAAATTTGTTGGGGAACATAGTATTTTAAAATTTTCCTACGATCACGCAAGATCTATCTACCAGATGCATAGCAACGAGAGGGAAGAGTGTGTCTACGTACCCTCGTAGACCGGGAGCGGAAGCGTCAAGTGACGCGGTTGATGTTGTCGAACTTCTTCGCGATCCAACCGATCAAGCACCGAACGTACGGCACCTCCGCGTTCAGCACACGTTCAGCTTGATGACGTCCCACGAGCTCTTGATCCAGTTGAGCTTCACGGGAGAGTTTTGTCAGCACGACGGCGTGGTGACGGATATGATGTGTTCACCGGCGCAGGGCTTCGCCTAAGCTCCGCGACGGTATGACC
>LR738715.1:1650148-1665625 GCA_902687465.1 Secale cereale | reverse complement strand
TGTTAGAAATGCACCATTCAAATCCACATCATCAATTATTAGCCCTTTCTGAATTCATTTGGTATTTTTCATTCATTTACTGATTTGTTTTGAGAGAGCTAAATGACCGTGAAATTGAAAAGCACTACAAATTGAACTCTGAAAAGGTTGACACTTGGCATGGTATCATCATTTCACCCACATGGCATGTGCAAAAAAGTAGAGAGGGTCACGGCAAAAACTGGATGCACTTCGTGTACAAAATGGACAATCTCTTTCGAGGTATCTGGGTTTAGGTCGAAAACTCATATGATACAAAGGCATTGCATTTTTTTGAACTCCAGAGTTTTTGTGTGTTCAAAATGCACCATTCAAATCCACATCATCAATTATGAGCCCTTTCCGAATTCATTTGGTATTTTTCATTCATTTACTGATTTGTTTTGAGAGAACTAAATGATCGTGAAATTGAAAATGTCGGGGGAAACTGTCCGCCACGAACACCTATGGGACCGGAGCCCCTTTGTCTGTGCGGTACGAGGGCGGAGGGAGCACGAAGAGCAGATCGTAGCGAGCACGCGGGCAGTTTTACCCAGGTTCGGCCGCGGTGGTCGCGTAAAACCCTACTCCTGCTTAATTGTATATTAAGTTGGAGAGCTCGGGAGCTTGAAGAAGCAGCTACACCGAGCGTGTGAGTGATCTAGGTTCCGAACCCCCTCCACGTTGTGCATGGGCCTCCTTTTATAGTGCAAGGGGTCACCGACAGGTGTCAACGTAGGAGAAAGGGGTAAAAAAAGTAAAAGAGGTGGTAGTTGTAACAGTGCGGGAACAGTGGAGCTACAGTGCAGAACAGTGGTCTGTACCTACTTTGACAGTGGGGGACAAGGGCATTTAATGCCCGTCGCCGTCGACCCCAAAAGCTCCCGCCCTTGCGTCTCCGTCCGCCACGGCGATGGATCCACCACCGTGGAGTGCCACCGTGGCCCCCAGGCTGCACAGCCATCCGCCACGCGTCCCTGGATAGGCCCCAGGGCGACGCGTGGGCCGATGAGCTGGACCGCGGGCACACAGCGCAGCCCTCCCGGCAAGCACCTTGCCGGGGCCTTGACCTTGCCGGGCCCGGGAGCTTGCCGCCTCCCAGGCCCTTGCCGGGGCGCACATAGCGCCGAGGCGTGTCTTCTAGTCTTCCTAGCAAGCTCCTCTTGCCAGGGCCTTGTGCTAGTGGGGCAGTCTTGAGCCTGGTACGGCCTTCCCGGCAAGCTCCTCTTGCCGGGGTCTCGATCTTCTCTCTTGTATACTTTGCTTTTGAATGGCTTAATAAGGAGCAGGAAGGTCTCCGGCGAGCACGCGGTAAACCCTGCCGCAGGAAGCTGCAACTGCCCGTGCACAAGTTGGGGTACTGAGGTACCCCTACCTTAGTACACCGACAGGAGCCCCCGGGCCTGGGCCACACACGGTGCCGAGCGCTGTTGGGCCAGGCCCAAAACAGTGCACGGGCACCCGCGGCCCGCGGCGCGCCGAATCCACTTCCGTATCCGCCGCATCCCCCCGTAACGGCACGCGTCGATTGCGGCGTCGTGGGATGGGACGTGCCCACGATCTCTTAATGGAAAGGGCGAAACGCCCCCCACTCCCCCATAAAAGCAGAGGAAGCAGGCGCGGTTCCCCTCCTTGCGCTTTCATTACCTCTCCTTCTTCCTCCAGAGATCCCTCTTGCGTTCCGCTTCCACATCTCCGCCGCCGCCGTCTGCATCTCCGGCGTCGCTGAGTTCTTCGTTCCTCTTCTTCCGCCGCGTCCGCCATGGCCCCGAAGACCGACAAGGCGAAGGCGGAGAAGTCCAAGAGGGAGAAGTCGGAGCAAGCGGCGAAACTCGCCGCGTATCGGAAGCAGCATCTCGTCTTCCCGCCGAGGCTCGGCGCGCGGGAGCTCTGGAACAAGTATTACTTGTTCTGGTCCAAGGAAACCAAGGCGCACCCCCGCACGCGAGCATATCCGGCCGCCGCCAAGGACAGCTACCCCGGCGGGTACTACTTCTTCGCAGCTTTCTTTCACTGCGGTCTGTGTCCTCCTTTCTCAAATTTCTTCTGCGATGTCATGCATACCTACGACCTCCACCTCCTTGACTTCACCCCCAACGCCATCCTCACCATGGCGGTTTTCGCACACATGTGCGAAAACTTCATAGGGATACAGCCCAACGTAGCGCTTTTTAGGCACTTCTTCACCCCTAGAGCAGAGGCCGACGCCCCACTCTCCGGAGGAATTTCTTGGGTCTTCCGTCTGAACAAGAAGGGGTCCTACTTGCCGGGGGAGCTCCGCGGCAAGTGGGAGGAATGGCGCGCGGAGTGGTGCTGGGTCGTCGAAGACCAGCCGCAGGCTTTCACCGCGCCGCGCACAACGCCCATCGTGCGCGGCAGGGACTGGAGCGAGCTAGACTCGGACGACATCAAGCTCGACATCGCCCTCGTCCGGATTCTTCGTCTTCGGGTGGCACAACTGTCCGTTGCTGAGGTGGGCGCAGACTTCCTTCGCCGCCGCATCGCCCCTCTCCAAGACAGGAAGAGGCCGGCCTGGGAGTATGGCGGCCCGGCGGACATAATGAGGCTGTGCCCCGGGCTCAACTTCAACTTCACGACGCTGGAGCTGAAGGGGATGGTCCGGGAACTCTTCAAGTACGACCCGGCACACCCCGAGTGGTTCCGAGCTCCCCGGGGAGTGGTGCCGCTCTGCAACAGCACCGTCCGGGACCGTCTCCTTGCCATGATGCCCGCATGCGATTCGCACGGCGTGGACCGCACGTGGATTACGCCCAAGCCCATCGACGTCCTCAACTTCTACGACAACCTCGTGGAGGTGGCGAAGAACAAGAACGACGTCAAGGAGCACACGCGGGACACCACCGACCAGGAGATTGCCTATATGGCTTCTCGGGCTGAGGAGGCCGCTGCAGCCGCAGCGGCAGGAGATTTCGGGTACACGCCTGCTGAGGCGGAGGCTGCGGATGCGTCCAGCCAGGCGGAGGAGGCGGAGATCCGCAGATTGCTGCAGCTCCCTCCCGACGCGCTCGCCGGGGTCCCCTCGCTGAGGCACTCCGGGATCCACGGAATCGTGGCCGAGGCCGCGGCAATGGAGGGTGCCGCCGGAGGGAACAGAGGCGCCGCGAGGAGCGGAGGCGCCGGAGGGAGTGGAGGCGCCAAGGGAAAAGAGGCCGCAGCGCAGGGCGCTGGGCCCAGCGAGCCGGCCGGGGAAGAGGAGGAGGAGGAGGCCGAGGACTCCGGCGGATCTACGGAGCTCTACGCCGATGACCTCTCCTCGTCGGAGAGCTCCCCGCCCCCGGCAAGCCCAAGGCAGTCTCCACCGAAGCGTCTCCGCAAGACGGCGACGGGGGAGAGGGCGCAAGCGCCCCGGCAACAACCAGCTCGCCGGGCAGCTCCCCGGGGGAGCCAAGCCGCGCCAAGGGCGACCGGCGCACCAGCCACAGCAGAGGCGGCCCGCGCGCGGACCACGACGGAGGCGCCTCGCAGGCCGGCGCCGAGCCGACAGGGGTCTTCTCGGAGCGGAGCAGCGGCTCCGCCCGCTCCCCGGGCTCCGGCCACCACAGGGGCTGGGTCTTCGCAGCCCCCAGCCCCCGGGCTCGCCAAGCGCCCGAGGGAATCTTCATCTTCCGCTCCTCGCGCCGACACGCCCACGGTGGAGTACGACTTCTCCGCCCTGAGCGAGGACGACGAGGAGGATCAGGAGTAAGGATCCAGGATCTTACACCTTCTCGAGTTTTGTCTTGATTTTTGTTGATGCTGACTTTGTTTGTTGCTCTGATTTCAGGACCTTGGTTCAGCGCGCGGCGAAGAAGGCCAAGGCGCCTGCGGTTGAGGCCGCGGAAGACTCAGCCGCCGCGGCAACAGGAGGCGCGCCGGAGCCGAGCCTGCCGGACCCGAGCGCTGCTCCGAGGAGCAGCCCCCAGCGCAGCCCCCAGCGTAAGTCTGGGGTCTATTCTTTCGCTTGTCGGGACGCGCTTGGGGATTTGATCTTGTCTTAGTATCTTGAAGTCTCTTGTCTTTTCTTGCGCAGAGGTGGAGCCACAGCGGGAAGAGCGCCCGGAGACCGTCATCGAGGAGCCGCAGGCCCCGCCGTCCCCGCCAAGGACGAGCTCTCCGACAAGGGAGAGCGCTCCGCCAAGGGCGGGTACTCCGCCAAGGCAGAGTACCCCGCCAAGGGCGAGCAGCCCGGCGAGGGCGGCCACTCCGCCAAGGCAGAGCTCCCCGGCAAGGGAGCCCGCCGCTGAGGACGTCCGCCAAGGTATGTCTTGTAATTTGTCTTCTTGGCTTCGTCTTTTTTTTGGATATTTGCTTGAACTTGAACTTCTTTTTCTTCTTTTTCTTTTTAGATCCTCCTCCTCCCGAGCCGATGGAGACTGAGGTCATCAACATCGAGGACGAGGAGGGCGCGCAGGGCGGCGGCGGCGACGTCCCTGTCGCCGAGGACACGGCGAGAGCCGCCGAGCCGGCCGCGCAGGAGACCGCTCCGGCTGCGGACGCAGCGGCCGGGGAGGGGGACGGCGACCGCACCGCCGACCCGGAGGCGGCGGGAGCATCAGATGCTGCACCGGCCGCCGACCCCTCCGCCAGCAAGGAGCAAGGCTACTACCTTGAGGCCCCCAACGGCGTCTTCATCCAGATGCCTTGGGGGTCTTCATCGCGAGCTCCCGCGGAGGGCGAGGCGTTTGACGGAGAAGTCCTCGCCTCCGCGGGCCTGAAGATTGTCGAGGCGCCCGGCGGGAGCGAAGGGCCCGAGGAGGAAAAGCTGCTCCACCAGCTCCTGGCCCTTTACCGGGCCAGGCAGGCGAAGCTCGCTTCCCGGGAAGCCCTCGCCGCCAAGGCCGCCGCGGAGATGGAGAAGCGCGCGGCGGAGCTCAGCGCCGCCAACCAGGCGGCCCTCCGCGAGGTGGCGGAGGAGCGCGAGCGTCTCGCCGGCGAGTACCAAGAATGGGTGCTGGAGAAGGCCGAAGCTGAGGAACAGCAGCGGCTCGCCGGGGTGGAGCTGTCCCGGCGAGAAGGAGAGCTCGCGCAGTGGAAGGTCCAGCTCGACTCCCATGAGGAGGACCTTGCCGCTCGCGAGGCGGCCCTTGGCGGGGAGTTGAAGGAGGCGAAAGCCGCCGCGGTTGCCGCGGAAAACGCCAAGAAGGAGCTCGCCGCCAAGGTTGTGCAGCTGGAGAAAGCGCTGAAGGTGAGCGCGGAGAAGGTTGCCGCGCTTATCACGGAGCGCGAGAAGGATGCCCACACAAATTCAGAGCTCCAGGTGAGCCTTTCTAAGAGGGGCGACGAGTTGAAGGCCGCCAAGGACTCCATCGAGGACTTGGAGTTGAAGGTCACTACACTGAAGGATTCGCTCGACGCTGCACGGGCTCGGGAGACCAAGCTGAAGGAGGAGCTCCGCAAGGAGCGGACCTTGGTGGACAGCGTCAACAAAGCATCCGAGCTCTTCCGCCATACCATTGAGGTATGGACCGAAGACTTGGTATCTTCTGCGTCCAACATCGACCAGGAGCTGCTGGCGCTGAAAGTTGAACATCTCATCTACTCCCCGGATCCGGATCTCCCGCACAGCGCCAAGCTCAGCCTCTTCTTCAGAGGGATCGCGCCGGCCCTTGCAGGTCTCCGGAACCAAATCCCCGCGCAGCTGGCCGAGGAGTCGCGCCTGCTCTGCGCGGGAACTCTGGAGCGGGTGCTGACGAAGATCGTGTACCGCAATCCGGGGATCAATCTCACCAACGTTCTTCGCAGCTTGCCGGCTGATGCGAACACGGAGGCCCTGAAGGAGCAGGTCGGCCACATCATCGCCAAGGTGGCTAAGATCTCCAGGAAGGAAGGCGACCGCGTAGATTAGGCCTCCATTATCTTTATCTTTTTGTTGCTGCACATTATGTCATGAACTCATTAGTCCATCGCGACAAGTTATCCTTTGTAAGATATTTATCTCATTTTGATCAATCAGTGCAATGTTATCTTCCTCGTCTTAATCTTTGACTTTGTATGTTTTTCACCCTACGCTCCCGGGAAGCTTGCCGGCAAGGGACCTTTGCCGCGAGCACTGAGTGCTGGACTCTGAGCAGCCTGCTGGCCAAGGTCTTACCGGCAAGCAACCTCGCCGCGGCTAGTCGCAACGCACTTAGCTTGCTGAGCGTACTCGGAAATGAAGCAAGGGCGCGACACTTGTCGCAGCTCACTTAGATCGTTGAGCGAACTCGGAAACAAGATAAGGGTGCGGCAAGCTACGGGTAGGTTCCTCCGCGCACAGGTTTTCCATACAAAGTGTGATTGTTCAAGGAAGACAACTAAAAATTTAAAATTTGAACTGGTCACATTCTAACAACTTAGCTTTCATATATTGCTTGCTTCCCGGTAAGGTTTCTCTTTCTTGAACAACACTTGGTTCCTCCTCCACCTCCTTCCCCCCCGGCAAACTTGTGCGCGAGGAACGTTCCTTCTGCTTAAGAGGAAAGAAAAGGGAGAGGGAAACAAGTATGTGGCCTTTCGGCGTGCTAATGCTTACCGTATACTTGAGTGTTGCACCAAATGCCAAACAAAACATGCAAATAGCAAAGAAAAGCATGCAAAAGGCAATCGGTGCGAAAAACACAAAAACTTTACTGATGCACGGGGTCTGCGCCCGGCTTTGTACAAAGGGTTACATGCAACAGCGGCAAAGCTTGTACAAAAGGTGGTTGCCGGAGCGGATCACGGCAACCGCGCCTTAGGGGTGAAACTTGCGAAGATGCTCTATGTTCCAGGAGTTGCTCACCGGTAAGCCTTCTTCGGTCTCGAGGCGGACAGCGCCGGGCCTCGTAACTTGTCTCACCCGATAAGGGCCTTCCCACTTCGGCGTCAACTTGTTGGAATTCTTGGCGGACTGAACACGCCGAAGAACAAGGTCGCCTTCCTCGAGACTCCTGGCCTTGACCTTGCGGCTATGGTAGCGACGCAAGGCTTGCTGGTATCGAGCAGCTCGTACAGCAGCCTGGAGACGTCCCTCCTCGAGGAGCAACGCGTCATCTTGCCGCAGTTGCTCTTGCTCGAGCTCATCATAAGCGAGCACTCGAGGAGATCCGTATACGAGTTCCGTGGGGAGAACTGCCTCTGCTCCATAGACTAGAGCAAAGGGTGTCTGTCCGGTGGCTCGACTTGGTGTCGTTCTGATTGACCAAAGAGCCGCCGGTAGCTCCTCTATCCAATTTCTTCCGCACTTGCGCAGCCTGTCAAAGGTCCTTGTCTTGAGTCCACGCAGCACTTCAGCATTTGCCCTCTCCGCTTGACCGTTTCTCCTCGGGTGAGCAACAGAAGCGAAACAGACCTTGGCGCCAAGGTCTTGGACGTACTGCATGAAGGTGCGACTAGTGAATTGCGTACCGTTGTCGGTGATGATCCTGTTAGGGATCCCGAAACGGCAGACAATCGACCTGAAGAACCTGACTGCTGACTGTGCTGTCACCTTTCTCACTGGCTCCACTTCTGGCCACTTTGTGAACTTGTCGATTGCAACGTACAAGTACTCAAAGCCCCCGACGGCTCGGGGGAAGGGGCTGAGGATGTCGAGCCGCCAGACCGAGAAGGGCCAGGACAAAGGGATTGTTTGGAGAGCTTGAGCTGGCTGATGGATCTGCTTCGCATGGAACTGGCACGCTTCACACTTGGTTACTAGTGCAGTTGCATCTTGGAGGGCTTCTTGCCAAAAGAACCCTTGCCGGAAAGCTTTCCCGGCAAGTGCCCTTGCGCCAATGTGGTGGCCGCATATGCCTCCGTGTATTTCCGCCAACAACTTCTGTCCATCTTCCCTGGAGATGCACTTCAGTCTGACACCATTGAGTCTTCTTCTGTACAGCTCGTTATCCACGAACTGGTACATACTTGACTGCCTGGTTATCTTCTCTATTTCTTCTCGGTCGTCGGGAAGTTCTCCAGTTTGAAGGAAACGGACGATCTGTTGTGCCCATGCCGGAGCCTGAGGCTCGACGGCAAGGATTAAAGGCTCGAGGGCCGCTGCGGGGACCTCAGCTTCTACGGCAAGAACCTCTGGCTCTGCCGGAGCTGATGTTCCCCCGGCAAGCTCGCCGGGGCGAGGCTTGTCGGGAACGCTTGCTTCAACTGTACAGACCCGAGGATCTGCAGGAGCAAACTGTTCCTCAGCGTTGTGGTTGTTGATCTTAGGGACCTTGGCGGCGGTTTCAGGAAGATCCGCCGGCAAGTAGTCACCGGAGACCAACTTTCTTTTCTTGGACTGTCCAATTGATGGTGTAACGGATGGTTGAGTCAGCTTGAGCAAGAAGGTTCCTGGTTCCACAGGCAACTTCATCGAAGCACACTTTGAAAGGCCATCTGCAATTTCATTTTGAGCTCTCGGAACGTGTTCCATCTGCAAACCTTCAAAGTGTTCCTCAAGCTTCCTCACTTCATCGACATAAGCTTCCATCAAAGGGCTCTGATAGCTCTTGTTAACTTGCCGGACCACCAACTGAGAATCGCCCCGCACAATCAGCTTCCTGATCCCAAGTTCGGCCGC
Source organism: Secale cereale (assembly GCA_902687465.1). Classification (NCBI taxonomy): domain Eukaryota; kingdom Viridiplantae; phylum Streptophyta; class Magnoliopsida; order Poales; family Poaceae; genus Secale; species Secale cereale. The sequence goes on along the minus strand of LR738715.1, from coordinate 1,657,092 downwards.
AATCCTGAGGCCGGCAAGCAAGCCTTCATATTCTGCAGTGTTATTTGTCGCTTGCTCCCTGGGAAAGTGCATCTGGATAACATATTTGAGGTGCTCTCCGGTGGGCGCGATGAGAACCACGCCAGCACCGGCGCCTTGCAGCGAGAAGGCACCATCAAAATACATTACCCATTCACTTGTCGCTTCTTGTACGGGTGCACTTGTTTCTTGGACTTCTTCATCGGGCGTTGGAGTCCACTCAGCTATGAATTCTGCCAAGGCTCGGCTCTGTATAGTTGAAGTACTTTCAAATTTGAGTCCAAAGCTTGACAGCTCCAGTGCCCACTCAACGATCCTGCCTGTTGCTTCTGGGTTGTGCAATATCCTCTTCAGCGGAAAGCGAGTGACCACTGTTATCTCATGGGCTTGGAAGTAATGGCGCAGCTTTCTCGAGGCCATGAGGAGGCCGAAAAGCAACTTTTGCACACCAGAGTACCTTGACCTAGCCCCCTGGAGAAGGGAACTTACAAAATACACTGGGCGCTGCACCATCTTCTTCCGCACCTCATCCTGTTCCTGCGCAGAGTCGTCCTTGTCGGGGCCAGAGCTTGCCGGAGTAGCCCCCTGCTTGTCGCTGGATTCGCTTGCCGGTGGTGCTGGCTCCTCGTCGGACTCCCTCTCCGCTACTAACGCAGCACTAACCACTTGGTTGGTTGCCGCTAGGTATAGCAACAACTTTTCCTGTGGTCTAGGTGCGACAAGTATTGGAGTGGAGGACAGGTACCGTTTCAAATCCTGCAGCGCCGCCTCCGCTTCCGGAGTCCACTTCATGGGACCTGCCTTCTTCAAGATTTTGAAGAAAGGTAGGGCGCGTTCTGCAGACTTTGAAATGAACCTACTGAGGGCAGCCACACAACCTGCAAGCCTCCTGACATCCTTGACGCGCTTTGGGGCCTCTATCTGCTCAATGGCTTTAATCTTGTCGGGGTTGGCTTCAATCCCCCTCTGTGACACAAAGAACCCGAGAAGCTTGCCGGAAGGGACTCCAAAGACGCACTTCTCGGGGTTCAACTTGAGCTGTATTCTGCGCAGGTTCTGAAACGTCTCCTCCAAATCCTGGATCAGGGTTTCCTTGCTCTTGCTCTTCACCACGATGTCATCCATGTAAGCTTCTACATTTCTGTGGATCTGTGGCTCAAAAGCAGTGTATACTACTCTTGCAAAGGTTGAGCCTGCATTCTTCAACCCAAATGGCATGCGTATGAAGCAATAAGTGCCACACGGGGTGATAAATGCAGTCTTCTCTTCATCCTCCTTGGCCATGAAAATCTGATGATAGCCTGAGTATGCATCAAGAAAACAGAGTAGCTCACATCCGGCAGTGGAGTCAACGATCTGGTCAATGCGCGGCAAAGGGAATGGATCCTTGGGACATGCTTTATTCACATCGGTGAAGTCTATACACAGTCTCCATTTCCCATTGGCCTTGCGCACGACGACTGGGTTTGCCAACCACGTCGGATGGATCACACCTCTAACTAGGCCTGCTGCCTCTAGTTTCTTGATTTCTTCGTTGATGAATTCTTGGCACTCCACGGCTTGCTTCCTCACTTTCTGCTTGATGGGCCGCGCATGAGGACAAACAGCAAGCTTGTGCTCAATCACCTTCCTGGGAACACCGGGGATGTCAGATGGGTGCCAGGCAAACACATCGACATTCGCCCGCAGGAAGGCAACGAGCGCGCTTTCCTATTTGCTGTCGAGGGTGGCACTGATGGTGAAGGTACCACCAGTGCCGTCCTCCTTGGCAGACACCTTCTTGGTTGCCGGCGGAGCAGCCATTCCTTTCTTACTCTTGCCGGTGGAGCTCGATGGAACGTCCTCGACGGCAGCGCAGCACTCCGAAGAGGTGCGGTTGCCGGAGTGGGTCCCAGAGCACTTGCCGGACCTGGTCTTCGTCTTCTTCCCCCCGGGAGCTTCAGCGGCAAGAGTATCCTTCTCGGCCGCAGCTGCCGCATCCCGGTAGATCTTGTCGGCGCAGACAAGCGCATCCTTCTTGTCGCCGTGGACAGTGATGACGCTTATCGGCCCCGGCATCTTGAGTACGTTGTAAGCATAATGGGAAGCTGCCATGAACTTGGCGAGGGCGGGACGGCCGAGTATTCCATTGTAAGGCAATGGAATATCGGCGACGTCGAAGGTGATGCGCTCAGTTCTGAAGTTGAGCTCCCCGCCAAAGGTCACCGGCAGAGTGATCTTTCCCTTGGGCTTGCTCCTTCCCGGGTTGATTCCTTGGAATGAACCGGTCTCTTCGAGCTCGCCATCTGGAATCTGGAGTTTCTTGATCACAGCAGAGGAGATCAAGTTCAGCCCGGCCCCGCCGTCAACCAACATTTTGGTGACCTTGAGGTTGTGGATGGTGGGAGAAACCAGCATCGGCAAGCACCCGACCGCAGTGGTGCGGTCAGGGTGATCCTCAAGATCAAAAATGATGGGCGTGCTGGACCATTTGAGGAGTCTGCGCGACTCCACGGGCGGCTCCGCTGCATTTACCTCACGCACCCACTGCTTTAGTTGGCGGTGGGAGGTGTGCAGGGAGGCACCACCGTCGACGCACAGGACCTCCGTGGCCTTCTGGAACTCCTGCTCGCTGTTCTCCTCCTCCTCCATGTCTTCATCGTCGTCTTCTTCGTCCTTGTCGCGGCCCCGGGGAGGTCGATCTCCTTGCCGCTGCTTGGCCTTGCCGCGGCGTCCTCCCCGGCCGTTGAACGGCCGTTTCTTGCTTGTCTCCTCCCCGCCACCTTGGGCCTTCTCCTTGTCGCGCCTCTCGTACTCAGCTTTCTGCTGCTCGACGAGGTACTCGACACGCTTGCAGTTGGAGAGATCGTGACCCTTGGTGCGGTGGATCTTACAGTATTGCTTGTCGGAGCTGCCCGGCTTGTCGGCCGCCGCAACAGGGGCAGGCTCCTTGCCGGAGCCGCCAGCCTGCGTTTGCTTGGCGGGGGCCTCCTTGCCGGACTTCTCGACGGCAAGCACCTCTTTCTTGCCCTTCCTTCTGTTATTCCGCCGCCGGCTCTTCTTTGCCGGGGCGGCGTCGTCGCTGTCGCTTCCTCCTGCGCCAGCATCCTCCCCGGGGAGTCTCCTCCCCTCTTCCGCGCGTGCGCACTTGTCAGCCAGAGCATAGAGCTCGCTGACATCCCGAATCTTCGTCATCGCCATTTCTTCACGCATGCGGCGGTTACGCACGTTCTGGTGGAACGCGCTGATAACCGCGGCAGGGTGGACATCAGGGATGTTGTGCTGCACGCGGCTGAAGCGTTGGATGTACTTGCGCAGGGTTTCGCCTTCCATCTGGGCCAGAATGTGGAGATCGCTCTCCTGGCCGTGGGGTTTGTGGCCGCCGGTGAAGGCGCCAACAAACTGGTGGCAAAGGTCGGCCCAAGAAGAGATGGAACCTTCCGGCAAGTGCATTAGCCACGAACGGACGTTCGGTTTTAGCACGAGCGGGAAGTAGTTCGCCAAGATCTTCTCGTCGCGCCCCCCGGCAGCTTGCACTGCGATGGTATAGACGCTGAGGAATTCCGAGGGGTGCGTCTTGCCGTCGTACTTCTCCGGTACGTCGGGCTTAAAATTCTTCATGCTGGGCCACTGGACGCGCCGCAGCTCGCGGGTGAACGCAGGGCAGCCTGCCGCGTACGGCAAGTCGCCTGGTTCACCGGGCGCGTGCGCGTCGACAGCGTTCCCAGCTCTCTGGTCAGATTGTCGCCGAGCTTCTCGGCGGCGCTCGATTCTTGTCCGAGCGTCTTCCTGTTGCCGGTCGTCGAGGACCTGGCTCTGGTCCCGACGGGCCCGCGGGTCCGACGAGGCTGTGGAGCCGTCGTCGGCGTTGTTCCGGCGGGGCGGCGTCTTCTGCTTCTGCGGCGGGGAATGCACGCTTGTCGCACCCCCGGCGGACTTGTCGCCATCGGCCTTCGTCTTCTCAGCTTGCCGCGGCCGCGAGGCCGACGGCTGCTGTGGAGAATCGTTGTTGGCGAAGGCTATCAGGCTCTGGATGGTGGCCCTCCAGTCTTCGGCCTTGTCTGCCGCTGGAGGGAAGTCAAGGAGCAGTTGCGCTCTTGCGAGCGCTTCTGCCGGAGTGGAGGGGAACGCGGGCGAGCGGTGCGAGGAGCGGGATACGCTCGGACTTCTAACGGCGTTAGAAGGAGCGGGGTCCCGCGCCGGCGCCTTCGCTTTGCTTGTGCCCGGACGGAGGTCCGGGGCGTCCCGCGAGCCTCCGGTTTGGCCGTGTCCCAGCAAGCGGATGCCACCTCCCGTGACATGGCGCTGCTGGGTCGTTGTGTGCTGGGAGGGACGCGGTGCATCCACGGAGACCGAGGTTCGGTCGTCCGTTCTGTTCTTGGATCTAGTGGCGCCGTGAGTGTCCTCGCCGGCGGCCACTCTTCCGACGGCGTCTCCCCCGCCCACCGTTGGCTCCGGTGGCGGCGGGTGAGACGCAGACGGGCCTCCGACCTCCGAAGCCTTCTTCTTCGGGGCCATGGGGTTGTTGCTGGTGAAGTTGACGAATTCGGAGAGGTTGATGAAGAATGCGCCCGCGCGAACGCCGGATCAGGTTCGCACAACCTCGACGCCCCCTACCTGGCGCGCCAAAGATGTCGGGGGAAACTGTCCGCCACGAACACCTATGGGACCGGAGCCCCTTTGTCTGTGCGGTACGAGGGCGGAGGGAGCACGAAGAGCAGATCGTAGCGAGCACGCGGGCAGTTTTACCCAGGTTCGGGCCGCGGTGGTCGCGTAAAACCCTACTCCTGCTTAATTGTATATTAAGTTGGAGAGCTCGGGAGCTTGAAGAAGCAGCTACACCGAGCGTGTGAGTGATCTAGGTTCCGAACCCCCTCCACGTTGTGCATGGGCCTCCTTTTATAGTGCAAGGGGTCACCGACAGGTGTCAACGTAGGAGAAAGGGGTAAAAAAAGGAAAAGAGGTGGTAGTTGTAACAGTGCGGGAACAGTGGAGCTACAGTGCAGAACAGTGGTCTGTACCTACTTTGACAGTGGGGGACAAGGGCATTTAATGCCCGTCGCCGTCGACCCCAAAAGCTCCCGCCCTTGCGTCTCCGTCCGCCACGGCGATGGATCCACCACCGTGGAGTGCCACCGTGTCCCCCAGGCTGCACAGCCATCCGCCACGCGTCCCTGGATAGGCCCCAGGGCGACGCGTGGGCCGATGAGCTGGACCGCGGGCACACAGCGCAGCCCTCCCGGCAAGCACCTTGCCGGGGCCTTGACCTTGCCGGGCCCGGGAGCTTGCCGCCTCCCAGGCCCTTGCCGGGGCGCACATAGCGCCGAGGCGTGTCTTCTAGTCTTCCTGGCAAGCTCCTCTTGCCAGGGCCTTGTACTAGTGGGGCAGTCTTGAGCCTGGTACGGCCTTCCCGGCAAGCTCCTCTTGCCGGGGTCTCGATCTTCTCTCTTGTATACTTTGCTTTTGAATGGCTTAATAAGGAGCAGGAAGGTCTCCGGCGAGCACGCGGTAAACCCTGCCGCAGGAAGCTGCAACTGCCCGTGCACAAGTTGGGGTACTGAGGTACCCCTACCTTAGTACACCGACAGAAAAGCACTACAAATTGAACTCTGAAAAGGATGAAACTTGGCATGGTATCATCATTTCACCCACATGGCATGTGCAAAAAAGTAGAGAGGGTCACGGCAAAAACTGGATGCACTTCGCGTACAAAATGGACAATCTCTTTCGAAGTATCAGGGTTTAGGACGAAAACTCATATGATACAAAGGCATTGCATTTTTTTGAACTCCAGAGTTTTTGTGTGTTCAAAATGCACCATTCAAATCCACATCATCAATTATTAGCCCCCCTTTCTGAATTCATTTGGTATTTTTCATTCATTTACTGATTTGTTTTGAGAGAGCTAAATGACCGTGAAATTGAAAAGCACTACAAATTGAAGTCTGAAAAGGTTGAAACTTGGCATGGTATCATCATTTCACCCACATGGCATGTGCAAAAAAGTAGAGAGGGTCACGGCAAAAACTGGATGCACTTCATGTACAAAATGGACAATCTCTTTCGAGGTATCAGGGTTTAGGTTGAAAACTCATATGTTACAAAGGCATTGCATTTTTTTGAACTCCAGAGTTTTTGTGTGTTCAAAATGCACCATTCAACTCCACATCATCAATTATTAGCCCTTTCTGAATTCATTTGGTATTTTTCATTCATTTACTGATTTGTTTTGAGAGAGCTAAATGACCGTGAAATTGAAAAGCACTACAAATTGAAGTCTAAAAAGGTTGAAACTTGGCATGGTATCATCATTTCACCCACATGGCATGTGCAAAAAAGTAGATAGGGTCAGGGCAAAAACTGGATGCACTTCGTGTACAAAATGGACAATCTCTTTCGAGGTATCTGGGTTTAGGTCGAAAACTCATATGTTACAAAGGCATTGCATTTGTTTGAACTCCAGAGTTTTTGTGTGTTCCAAATGCACCATTCAAATCCACATCATCAATTATTATCCCTTTCTGAATTCATTTGGTATTTTTCATTCATTTCTGATTTGTTTTGAGAGAGCTAAATGACCGTGAAATTGAAAAGCACTACAAATTGAAGTCCGAAAAGGTTGAAACTTGGCATGGTATCATCATTTCACCCACATGGCATGTGCAAAAAAGTAGAGAGGGTCACGGCAAAAACTGGATGCACTTCGTGTACAAAATGGACAATCTCTTTCGAGGTATCACGGTTTAGGTCGAAAAGTCATATGTTATAAAGGCATTGCATTTTTTTGAACTCCAGAGTTTTTGTGTGTTCAAAATGCACCATTCAAATCCACATCATCAATTATTAGCCCTTTCTGAATTCATTTGGTATTTTTCATTCATTTACTGATTTGTTTTGAGAGAGCTAAATGACCGTGAAATTGAAAAGCACTACAAATTGAAGTCTGA
>LR738715.1:1628723-1643704 GCA_902687465.1 Secale cereale | reverse complement strand
TGAACTCCAGAGTTTTTGTGTGTTCAAAATGCACCATTCAAATCCACATCATCAATTATTAGCCCCCCTTTCTGAATTCATTTGGTATTTTTCATTCATTTACTGATTTGTTTTGAGAGAGCTAAATGACTGTGAAATTGAAAAGCACTACAAATTGAAGTCTGAAAAGGTTGAAACTTGGCATGGTATCATCATTTCACCCACATGGCATGTGCAAAAAAGTAGAGAGGGTCACGGCAAAAACTGGATGCACTTCATGTACAAAATGGACAATCTCTTTCGAGGTATCAGGGTTTAGGTCGAAAACTCATATGTTACAAAGGCATTGCATTTTTTTGAACTCCAGAGTTTTTGTGTGTTCAAAATGCACCTGTCGGTGTACTGAGGTAGGGGTACCCCAGTACCCCAACTTGTGCATGGGCAGTTGCAGCTTCCCGCGGCAGGGTTTACCACGCGCTCGCCGGAGACCTTCCTGCTCCATATCAAACCATTCAAAAACAAAGTATGCAAGAAAGAAGATCGAGACCCCGGCAAGTGGAGCTTGCCGGGAAGGCCGTACCAGGCTCAAGATTACCTCACTAGCACGAGGCCCTGGCAAGAGGAGCTTGCCAGGAAGACTAGAAGATTCCATCATAGAAGACACGCCTCGGCGCTATATGCGCCCCGGCGAGGGCCCGGGGAGCGGAAAGCTCCCGGGCCCGGCAAGATCAAGACCCCGGCAAGGTGCTTGCCGGGAGAGTTGCGCTGTGTGCCCGCGCTCCAGCTCATCGGCCCACGTGTCGCCCTGGGGCCTGTCCAGGGACGCGTGGCGGATGGCTGTGCAGCCTGGGGGACACGGTGGCACTCCACGGTGGTGGATCCATCGCCGTGGCAGACGGAGAAGCGAAGGCGGGAGCTTTTGGGGTCGACGGCGACGGGTATTAAATGCCCTTGTCCCCCACTGTCAAAGTAGGTAGCGACCACTGTTCGCGCACTGTAGCTCCACTGTTCCCGTACTGTTACAACTACCACCTCTTTTACGTTTTTACCCCTTCCTCCTACGTTGACACCTGTCGGTGACCCCTTATACTATAAAAGGAGGCCCATGCACAACGTGGAGGGGGTTCGGAACCTAGATCACTCATATGCTCGGTGTAGCTGCTTCTTCAAGCTCCCGAGCACTCCAAATCAAGACACAACTAAGCAGGAGTAGGGTTTTACGCGTCTACCGCGGCCCGAACCTGGGTAAAACTGCCCGCGTGTTCGCTACGATCTGCTCTTCGTGCTCCCTCCGCCCTCGTACCGCACAGACAAGGGGCTCCGGTCCCATAGGTGTTCGTGGCGGACAGTTTCCCCCGACATCTTTGGCGCGCCAGGTAGGGGGCGTCGAGGTTGTGCGAACCTGATCCGGCGTTCGCGCGGGCGAATTCTTCATCAACCTCTCCAGTTTCGTCAGCAACTTCACCAGCAGCAGCTCCATGGCCCCGAAGAAGAAGGCCTCGGAGGTCGGAGCCCGTCTGCATCTCACCCGCCGCCACCAGAGCCAACGGTGGGCGGGGGAGACGCCGTCGGAAGGGTGGTCGCCGGCGAGGACACTCGCGGCGCCACCAAATCCAAGGATAGGACGGACGACCGAGCCTCGGTCTCCGTGGACGCGCCACGTCCATCTCAGCACACGACAACCCAGCCGCGCCATACCACAGGAGGTGGTATCCGCTTGCTGGGACAAGGACAAACAGGAGGCTCATGGGACGCCCCGGACCACCGCCCGGGCATAAGCAAAGCGAAGGCGCCGGCGCGGGACCCTGCTCCTTCTAACGTTGTTAGGAGTCCGAGCATATCCCGCTCCTCGCACCGTTCGCCCCCGTTCCCCTCCACTCCAGCAGAAGCGCTCGCGAGAGCGCAACTGCTCCTCGACTTCCCTCCAGCGGCAGACAAGGCCGAAGACTGGAGGGCCGCCATCCAGAGCCTGATCGCCTTCGCCAACAACGATTCTCCACAGCAGCCGACGGCCTCGCGGCCGCGGCAAGCTGAGAAAACGAAGGCCGACGGCGACAAGACCGCCGGGGGTGCGACAAGCGTGCACTCCCCGCCGCGGAAGCAGAAGACGCCGCCCCGCCGGAACAACGCCGACGACAGCTCCACGGCATCGTCGGATCCGCGGGCTCGTCGGGACCAGCGCCAGGTCCTCGACGACCGGCGACAAGAAGACGCTCGCACCACAATCGAGCGCCGCCGAGAAGCTCGGCGACAATCAGATAATAGAGCTGGGAACGCTGTCGACGTGCGTGCGCCCGGTGAACCAGGCGACTTGCCGTACGCGGCAGGCTGCCTTGCGTTCACTCGCGAGCTGAGGCGCGTCCAGTGGCCCAGCATGAAGAATTTCAAGCCCGACGTACCGGAGAAGTACGACGGCAAGACGCACCCCTCAGAATTCCTCAGCGTTTACACCATCGCAGTGCAAGCTGCCGGGGGGCGCGACGAGAAGATCTTGGCAAACTACTTCCCGCTCGTGCTTAAGCCGAACGTCCGTTCGTGGCTTATGCACTTGCCGGAAGGTTCCATCTCTTCTTGGGCCGACCTTTGCCACCAGTTTGTTGGCGCCTTCACCGGCGGCCACAAACCCCACGGCCAGGAGAGCGATCTCCACATTTTGGCCCAGAAGGAAGGAGAGCCCCTGCGCAAGTACATCCAACGCTTCAGCCGTGTGCAGCACAACATCCCTGATGTCCACCCTGCCGCGGTTATCAGCGCGCTCCACCAGAACGTGCGTAACCGCCGCATGCGTGAAGAAATGGCGATGACCAAGATTCGGGATGTCAGCGAGCTCTATGCTCTGGCTGACAAGTGCGCACGCGCAGAAGAGGGGAGGAGACTCCCCAGGGAGGATGCTGGCGCAGGAGGAAGCGACAGCGACGACGCCGCCCCGGCAAAGAAGAGCCGGCGGCGGAATAACAGAAGGAAGGGCAAGAAAGAGGTGCTTGCCGTCGAGAAGTCCGGCAAGGAGGCTCCCGCCAAGCAAACGTAGGCTGGCGGCTCCGGCAAGGAGCCTGCCCCTGTAGCGGCAGCCGACAAGCCGGACGGCTCCGACAAGCAATACTGCAAGATCCACCGCACCAAGGGACACGATCTCTCCAACTGCAAGCGCGTCGAGTATCTCGTCGAGCAGCAGAAAGCTGAATACGAGAGGCGCGACAAGGAGAAGGCCCAGGGTGGCGGGGAAGAGCCAAGCAAGAAGCGGCCGTTCAATGGCCGGGGAGGACGCCGCGGCAAGGCCAAGCAGCGGCAAGGAGATCGACCTCCCCGGGGCCGCGACAAGGACGAAGACGACGACGAAGACATGGAGGACGAGGATAACAGCGAGCAGGAGTTCCAGAAGGCCACAGAGGTCCTGTGCGTCGACGGTGGCGCCTCTCTGCACACCTCCCACCGCCAACTCAAGCAGTGGGTGCGTGAGGTGAATGCAGCAGAGCCGCCCGTGGAGTCACGCAGGCTCCTCAAATGGTCCAGCACGCCCATCATTTTTGATCTTGAGGATCACCCTGACCGCACCACTGCGGTCGGATGCTTGCCGATGCTGGTTTCTCCCACCATCCGCAACCTCAAGGTCACCAAAATGTTGGTTGACGGCGGGGCCGGGCTGAACTTGATCTCCTCTGCTGTGATCAAGAAACTCCAAATTTCAGATGGCGAGCTCGAAGAGACCGGTTCTTTCCAAGGAATCAACCCGGGAAGGAGCAAGCCCAAGGGGAAGATCACTCTGCCGGTGACCTTTGGCGGGGAGCTCAACTTTAGGACTGAGCGCATCACTTTCGACGTCGCCGATATTCCATTGCCATACAATGGAATACTTGGCCGTCCTGCCCTCGCCAAGTTCATGGCAGCTTCCCATTATGCCTACAACGTACTCAAGATGCCGGGGCCGATAAGCGTCATCACTGTCCACGGCGACAAGAAAGATGCGCTTGTCTGCGCCGACAAGATATACCGGGATGCGGCAGCTGCGGCCGAGAAGGATACACTTGCCGCTGAAGCTCCCGGGGGGAAGAAGACGAAGACCAAGTCCGGCAAGTGCTCTGGGGCCCACTCCGGCAACCGCACCTCTTCGGAGTGCTGCGCTGCCGTCGAGGACGTTCCATCGAGCTCCACCGGCAAGTGTAAGAAAGGAATGGCCGCTCCTCCGGCAACAAAGAAGGTGTCCGCCAAGGAGGACGGCACTGGTGGTACCTTCACCATCAGTGCCACACTTGACAGCAAATAGGAAAGCGCGCTCGTTGCCTTCCTGCGGGCGAATGTCGATGTGTTTGCCTGGCAACCATCTGACATCCCCGGTGTTCCCAGGAAGGTAATTGAGCACAAGCTTGCTGTTTGTCCTCATGCGCGGCCCATCAAGCAGAAAGTGAGGAAGCAAGCCGTGGAGCGCCAAGAATTCATCAACGAAGAAATCAAGAAGCTAGAGGCAGCAGGCCTAGTTAGAGGTGTGATCCATCCGACGTGGTTGGCAAACCCAGTCGTCGTGCGCAAGGCCAATGGGAAGTGGAGACTGTGTATAGACTTCACCGATGTGAATAAAGCATGTCCCAAGGATCCATTCCCTTTGCCGCGCATTGACCAGATCGTTGACTCCACTGCCGGATGTGAGCTACTCTGTTTTCTTGATGCATACTCAGGCTATCATCAGATTTTCATGGCCAAAGAGGATGAAGAGAAGACTGCATTTATCACTCCATGTGGCACTTATTGCTTCATACGCATGCCATTTGGACTGAAGAATGCAGGATCAACCTTTGCAAGGGTAGTGTACACTGCTTTTGAGCCACAGATCCACAGAAATGTAGAGGCTTACATGGATGACATCGTGGTGAAGAGCAAGAGCAAGGAAACCCTAGTCCAAGATTTGGAAGAGACATTTCAGAACCTGCGCAAGATACAGCTCAAGTTAAACCCCGAGAAGTGCGTCTTTGGAGTCCCCTCCGGCAAGCTTCTCGGGTTCTTTGTGTCACAGAGGGGGATTGAAGCCAACCCCGACAAGATTAAAGCCATTGAGCAGATAGAGGCCCCAAAGCGCGTCAAGGATGTCAGAAGGCTTGCAGGTTGTGTGGCTGCCCTCAGTAGGTTCATTTCAAAGTCTGCAGAGCGCGCCCTACCTTTCTTCAAAATCTTGAAGAAGGCAGGTCCCATGAAGTGGACTCCGGAAGCGGAGGCAGCACTGCAGGATTTGAAACGGTACCTATCCTCCACTCCAATACTTGTCGCACCTAGACCACAGGAAAAGTTGTTGCTGTACCTAGCGGCAACCGACCAGGTGGTTAGTGCTGCGTTAGTAGCGGAGAGGGAGTCCGACGAGGAGTCAGCACCACCGGCAAGCGAATCCAGCGACAAGCAGGGGGCTGCTCCGGCAAGCTCTGGCCCCGACAAGGACAACTCTGCGCGGGAACAGGAAGAAGTGCGAAAGAAGATGGTGCAGCGCCCGGTGTATTTTGTAAGTTCTCTCCTCCAGGGAGCTAGATCAAGATACTCTGGTGTACAAAAGTTGCTTTTCGGCCTCCTCATGGCCTCGAGAAAGCTGCGCCATTACTTCCAAGCACATGAGATAACAGTGGTCACTCGCTTTCCGCTGAAGAGGATATTGCACAACCAAGAAGCGACAGGCAGGATCGTTGAGTGGGCACTGGAGCTGTCAAGCTTTGGACTCAAGTTTGAAAGTACTTCAACCATACAGAGCCGAGCTTTGGCAGAATTCATAGCTGAGTGGACCCCAACGCCCGATGAAGAAGTCCAAGAAACAAGTGCACCCGTACAAGAAGCGACAAGTGAATGGGTAATGTATTTTGACGGTGCCTTCTCGCTGCAAGGCGCCGGTGCTGGCGTGGTACTCATCGCACCCACCGGAGAGCACCTCAAATATGTTATCCAGATGCACTTTCCCAGGGAGCAAGCGACAAACAACACTGCTGAATATGAAGGCTTGCTTGCCGGCCTCAGGATTGCGGTCGAACTTGGGATCAGAAAGCTGATTGTGCGGGGAGATTCTCAGTTGGTGGTCCGGCAAGTTAACAAGAGCTATCAGAGCCCTTTGATGGAAGCTTATGTCGATGAAGTGAGGAAGCTTGAGGAGCACTTTGAAGGTCTGCAGATGGAGCACGTCCCGAGAGCTCATAATGAAATTGCAGATGGCCTTTCAAAGTGTGCTTCGATGAAGTTACCTGTGGAACCAGGGACCTTCTTGCTCAAGCTGACTCAACCATCCGTTACACCACCAATTGGGCAGTCCAAGAAGAGAAAGTTGGTCTCCGGCGACTACTTGCCGGCGGATCTTCCAGAAACCGCCGCCAAGATCCCCAAGATCAACAACCAGAACGCTGAGGAACGTTTTGCTCCTGCAGATCCTCGGGTCTGTACAGTTGAAGCAAGTGTTCCCGACAAGCCTCGCCCCGGCGAGCTTGCCGGGGGACCATCAGCTCCGGCAGAACCAGAGGTCCTTGCCGTAGAAGCTGAGGTTCCCGCAGCGGCCCTCGAGCCTTTAGTCCTTGCCGTCGAGCCTCAGGCTCCGACATGGGCGCAGCAGATCGTCCGTTTTCTTCAAACTGGAGAACTTCCCGACGACCCAGAAGAAATAGAGAAGATAACCAGGCAGTCAAGTATGTACCAGTTCGTGGATAACGAGCTGTACAGAAGAAGGCTCAATGGTGTCAGATTGAAGTGCATCTCCAGGGAAGATGGGCAGAAGCTGTTGGCGGAAATACACGGAGGCATATGCGGCCACCACATTGGCGCAAGGGCGCTTGCCGGGAAAGCTTTCCGGCAAGGGTTCTTTTGGCAAGAAGCCCTCCAAGATGCAACTGCACTAGTAACCAAGTGTGAAGCGTGCCAGTTCCATGCAAAACAGATTCATCAGCCAGCTCAAGCTCTCCAAACAATACCTTTGTCCTGGCCCTTCTCGGTCTGGGGGCTCGATATCCTCGGCCCCTTCCCCCGAGCCGTCGGGGGCTTTGAGTACTTGTACGTTGCAATCGACAAGTTCACAAAGTGGCCAGAAGTGGAGCCAGTGAGAAAGGTGACAGCACAGTCAGCAGTCAGGTTCTTCAGGTCAATTGTTTGCCGTTTCGGAATCCCTAACAGGATCATCACCGACAACGGTACACAATTCACTAGTCGCACCTTCATGCAGTACGTCCAAGACCTTGGCGCCAAGGTCTGTTTCGCTTCTGTTGCTCACCCGAGGAGCAACGGTCAAGCGGAGAGGGCTAATGCTGAAGTGCTGCGCGGGCTCAAGACGAGGACCTTTGACAGGCTGCGCAAGTGTGGAAGAAATTGGATAGAGGAGCTGCCGGCGGCTCTTTGGTCAATCAGAACGACACCAAGTCGAGCCACCGGGCAGACACCCTTTGCTCTAGTCTATGGAGCAGAGGCAGTTCTCCCCACGGAACTCGTATACGGATCTCCTCGAGTGCTCGCTTATGACGAGCTCGAGCAAGAGCAACTGCGGCAAGATGATGCATTGCTCCTCGAGGAGGGACGTCTCCAGGCTGCTGTACGAGCTGCTCGATACCAGCAAGCCTTGCGTCTCTACCATAGCCGCAAGGTCAAGGCCAGGAGTCTCGAGGAAGGCGACCTTGTTCTTCGGCGTGTTCAGTCCGCCAAGAATTCCAACAAGTTGACGCCGAAGTGGGAAGGCCCTTATCGGGTGAGACAAGTCACGAGGCCCGGCGATGTCCGCCTCGAGACCGAAGAAGGCTTACCGGTGAGCAACTCCTGGAACATAGAGCATCTTCGCAAGTTTCACCCATAAGGCGCGGTTGCCGTGATCCGCTCCGGCAACCACCTTTTGTACAAGCTTTGCCGCTGTTGCATGTAACCCTTTGTACAAAGCCGGGCGCAGACCCCGTGCATCAGTAAAGATTTTGTGTTTTGCGCTATTTGCCATTTGCGTGCTTTTCTTTGCTATTTGCATGTTTTGTTTGGCATTTGGTGCAACACTCAAGTATCCGGTAAGCGTTAGCACGCCGAAAGGCCATGTACTTGATTCCCTCTTCTTTTTCTTTCCTCTTAAGCAGAAGGAACGTTCCTCGCGCACAAGTTTGCCGAGGGGAAAGGAGGTGGAGGAGGAACCAAGTGCTGTTCAAGAAAGAGAAGCCTTACCGGGAAGCAAGCAACATATGAAAGCTAAGTTGTTAGAATTTGACCAGTTCAAATTTTTAAATTTTAGTTGTCTTCCTTGAACATCCACACTTTGTATGGAAAACCTGTGCGCGGAGGAACCTACCCGTAGCTTGCCGCACCCTTATCTTGTTTCCGAGTTCGCTCAACGATTTAAGTGAGCTGCGACAAGTGTCGCGCCCTTGCTTCGTTTCCGAGTACGCTCAGCAAGCTAAGTGCGTTGCGACTAGCTGCGGCGAGGTTGCTTGCCGGTGAGACCTTGGCCAGCAGGCTGCTCAGAGTCCAGCACTCAGCGCTCGCGGCAAAGGGCCCCTTGCCGGCAAGCTCCCCGGGAGCGTAGGGTGAAAAGCATACAAAGTAAATGACCAAGACAAGGAAGATAACATTGCACTGATTGATCAAAATGAGATAAATATCTTACAAAGGATAACTTGTCGCGATGGACTAATGAGTTCATAACGTCATATGCAGCAGCAAAAAGAGATAAAGATAATGGAGGCCTAATCTACGCGGTCGCCCTCAATCCTGGAGATCTTAGCCACCTTGGCAATAATGTGGGCGACCTGCTCCTTCAGGGCCTCCATGTCCGCGTCAGCCGGCAAGCTGCGAAGAACGTTGGTGAGGTTTATGCCCGGATTGCGATATACGATCTTCGTCAGCACGCGCTCCAAGGTTCCCGTGCAGAGCAGGCGCGTCTCCTCGGCCAGTTGCGCGGGGATCTTCTTCCGCATATCTGCAAGGGCCGGCGCGATTCCCCTGAAGAAGAGGCTGAGCTTGGCGCCGTGAGGGAGGTTTGGATCCGGGGAGTAGATGAGGTGCTCCAGCTTCAACGCCAGCTGCTCCTGGTCGATGTTGGACGCACAAGATACTAAGTCCTCGGTCCATACCTCAACGGTTTTGCGGAAGAGCTCAGCCGCTTTGTTGGCGCTGTCCACCAAGGTCCGCTCCTTGCGGAGCTCCTCCTTCAACTTGGTCTCCCGAGCCCGGGCAGCGTCGAGTGAATCCTTCAGTGTAGAGACCTTCAACTCCAAGTCCTCGATGGAGTCCTTGGCGGCCTTCAACTCGTCGCCCCTCTCAGAAAGACGCACCTGGAGTTCTGAATTGGTGTGGGCGTCCTTCTCACGCTCCGTGATGAGCGCGGCGACCTTCTCCGCGCTCACCTTCAGTGACTTCTCCAGCTGCGCGACCTTGGCGGCAAGCTCCTTCTTGGCGGTCTCCGCGGCAGCCGCGGCGGCTTTCGCCTCCTTCAGTTCCCTGCCAAGGGCCTCCTCCCGAGCGGCAAGGTCCTCCTCGTGGGAGTCGAGGTTGACCTTCCGTTGCGCGAGTTCTCCTTCTCGCCGGGACAGCTCCACCCCGGCGAGCCGCTGCTGCTCTTCGGCCTCAGCTTTCTCCAGCACCCACTCCTGGTATTCGCCGGCGAGTCGCTCACGCTCCTCCGCCACCTCGCGGAGGGCCGCCTGGTTGGCGGCGCTGAGCTCCGCCGCGCGCTTTTCCATCTCCGCGGCGTCCTTGGCGGCAAGGGCTTCCCGGGAAGCAAGCTTCGCCTGCCTGGCCCGGTAAAGGGCCAGGAGCTGGTGAAGCAGCTTCTCCTCCTCGGGCCCTTCACTCCCGCCGGGCGCCTCGACAATCTTCAAGCCCGCGGAGGCGAGGACCTCCCCGTCAAATGCCTCGCCCTCCGCGGGAGCTCGAGACGAAGAACCCCACGGCACCTGGATGAAGACGCCGTTGGGGGCTTCGAGATAATAGCCCTGCTCCTTGCCGGTGGAGGGATCGGCGGCCGGCGCAGCACTTGATGCTCCCGCCGCCTCCGGGCCGGCGGTGCGGTCGCCGTCCCCCTCCCCGGCCGCTGCATCTGCAGCTGGAGCGGTCTCCTGCGCGGCCGGCTCGGCGGCTCCCGCCGTGTCCTCGGCGACAGGGGCGTCGCCGCCGCCGCCCTGCGCGCCCTCCTCCTCGAGGTTGATGACTTCCGTCTCCATCGGCTCGGGGGGAGGAGGATCTAGAAGAAGAAGAAGAAGAAGAAAAAGAAGTTCAAGCAAAAATCCAAAAAGAGACAACGCCAAGAAGACAAGTTATAGAGCCTACCTTGGCGGACGTCATCAGCGGCGGGCTCCCTCGCCGGGGAGCTCTGCCTTGGCGGAGTGGCCGCCCTCGCCGGGCTGCTCGCCCTTGGCGGGGTACTCGCCCTTGGCGGAGTACCCGCCCTTGGCGGAGCGCACTCCCTTGCCGGGGAGTTCGGCCTTGGCGGGGACGGCGGGGCCTGCGGCTCCTCGAGGACGGTCTTCGGACGCTCCTGCCGCTGTGGCTCCACCTCTGCACAAGTCAAGACAAAGACATCAATATATTGAAACAAGACAAAATCCCCAAGCGCATCCCAACGAGCGGAAGGATGGAACCCAGACTTACGCTGGGGGCTGCGCTGGGGGCTGCTCCTCGGAGCAGCGCTCGGGTCCGGCAGGCTTGGCTCCGGCGCGTCCCCAGTTGCCGCGGTAGCCGAGTCTTCCGCGACCTCGACCACAGGCGCCTTGGCTTTCTTCGCCACGCGCTGAACCAAGGTCCTGAAATCAAAGCAACAAACAAAAATTAGCATCAACAATAATCAAGACGAAACTTGAGAAGGTGTAAGATCTCGGATTCTTACTCCTGATCCTCCTCGTCATCCTCGCTCAAGGCGGAGAAGTCATACTCCACCTGGGGCGCGTCTGCACGAGGAGCGGAAGACGAAGATTCCCTCGGGCGCTTGGCGGTCCCTGGGGCTGGGGGCTGCAAAGACCCAGCCCCTGTGGTAGCCGGAGCCCGGGGAGCGGGCGGAGCCGCTGCTCCGCTCCGAGAAGACTCCTGCCTGCTTGGCGCCGACCTGCGGGGCGCCTCTGTCGTAGCCTGCGCGCGGGCCGCCTCCGCCGCGGCTGGTGCGCCGGTCGCCCCCGGCGCAGCTTGGCTTCCCCGGGAAGCTTGAGCTGCCCGGCGAGCTGGTTGTTGCCGGGGCGCCTGCGCCCTCGCTCCTGTCGCCGCCCTGCGGAGACGCTTCGGTGGAGACCGCCTTGGGCTTGCCGGAGGCGGGGAGGTCTCCGACGAGGAGAGGTCGTCGGCGTAGAGCTCCGTAGATCCGTCGGAGTCCTCGGCGGCCTCGGCCTCCTCCTCCTCCTCCTCCCCGGCTGGCTCGCTGGGCCCAGCGCCCTGCGCTGCGGCCTCTTTTCCTCTGGCGCCTCCGCTCCCTCCAGCGCCTCCGCTCCCCGCGGCGCCTCTGTTCCCTCCGGCAGCGCCATCCCTTGCCGCGGCCTCGGCCACGATTCCGTGGATCCCGAAGTGCCTCAGAGAGGGGACCCCGGCAAGCGCGTCGGGAGGAAGTTGCAGCAGTCTGCGGATCTCCGCCTCCTTCGCCTGGCAGGACGCATCCGCGGCCTCCGCCTCTTCAGGCGTATATCCAAAATCTCCTGCCGCTGCGGCTGCAGCGGCCTCTTCAGCCCGAGAAGCCATGTATGCAAGCTCCTGTTCGGTGGTGTCCCGCGTGTGCTCCTTGATGTCATCCTTGTTCTTCGCCACCTCCACGAGGTTGTCGAAGAAGCTGAGGACGTCTATGGGCTTGGGCGGAATCCACGTGCGGTCCACGCCGTGCGAATCACACGCGGGCATCATGGCGCAAAGACGGTCCCGGACTGTGCTGTTGCAGAGGGGCACCACTCCCCGGGGAGGTCCGAACCACTCAGGGTGGGCCGGGTCGTATTTGAAGAGTTCCCGGACCATCCCCTTCAGCTCCAGCGTCGTGAAGTTGAAGTTCAGCCCGGGGCGCAGCCTCATTATATCCGCTGGGTTGCCGTACTCCCAAGCCGGCCTTTTCCTGTCTTGGAGAGGGGCGATGCGGCGGCGGAGGAAGTCTGCGCCTACTTCTGCAACGGACAGCCTTGCTACCCGAAGACGAAGAATCCGGACGAGGGCGACGTCGAGCTTGATGTCGTCCGAGTCCAGCTCGCTCCAATCCCTGCCGCGCACGATGGGCGTTGTGCGCGGCGCGGTGAAGGGCTGCGGCTCGTCCTCAACGATCCAGCACCAGTCTGCACGCCACTCCTCCCACTTGCCGCGGAGCTCCCCCAGCAAGTACGACTCCTTCTTGTTCAGACGAAATACCCAAGAAATTCCCCCGGAGAGGGGAGCGCCGGCCTCTGCTCTAGGAGTGAAGAAGTGCCTAAACAACGCTACGTTTGGGTGTATTCCTATGAAGTTTTCGCACATGTGTGCGAAAACCGCCATTGTGAGGATGGCGTTGGGGGTGAAGTCAAGAAGGTGGAAGCCATAGGTGTGCATGATGTCGCAGAAGAAATCAGAGAAAGGAGGGCAAAGACCGCAGTGAAAGAAGGCTGCGAAGAAATAGTACCCGCCGGGGTAGTTGTCCTTGGCGGCGGCCGGATAAGCTCGGGTGCGGGGGTGCGCCTTGGTTTCCTTGGCCCAGAACAAGTAGTACTTGTTCCAGAGCTCCCGCGCACCGAGCCTCGGCGGGAAGACGAGGTTCCGCTTCCGGTACGCGGTAAGCTTCGCTGCTTGCTCCGACTTCTCCCTCTTGGCTTTCTCCGCCTTCGCCTTCTCGGTCTTCGGGGCCATGGCGGAGGCGGCGGAGGAAGGGGGGAACGGCGGCGGCGGAGGTGTGGAGGCGGGGCGCAAAGGGGATTTCTGGAGGAAGAGGAAGATGCAACGAAAGCGCAAGGAGGGGAATCGCTCCTGCTTCCTCTGCTTTTATGGGGAAGTGGGGGGGCGTTTCGCCCTTTCCATTAAGAGAACGTGGGCACGTCCCATCCCACGACGTCGCAATCGGCGCGTGCCGTTACGGGGGGATGCGGCGGATACGGAAGTGGATTTGGCGCGCCGTGGGCCGCGTGTGCCCGTGCACTGTTTTGGGCCTGGCCCAACAGCGCTCGGCACCGTGTGTGGCCCAGGCCCGGGGGCTCCTGTCGGTGTACTGAGGTAGGGGTACCCCAGTACCCCAACTTGTGCACGGGCAGTTGCAGCTTCCCGCGGCAGGGTTTACCACGCGCTCGCCGGAGACCTTCCTGCTCCATATCAAACCATTCAAAAACAAAGTATGCAAGAAAGAAGATCGAGACCCCGGCAAGTGGAGCTTGCCGGGAAGGCCGTACCAGGCTCAAGATTACCTCACTAGCACGAGGCCCTGGCAAGAGGAGCTTGCCAGGAAGACTAGAAGATTCCATCATAGAAGACACGCCTCGGCGCTATATGCGCCCCGGCGAGGGCCCGGGGAGCGGCAAGCTCCCGGGCCCGGCAAGATCAAGACCCCGGCAAGGTGCTTGCCGGGAGAGTTGCGCTGTGTGCCCGCGCTCTAGCTCATCGGCCCACGCGTCGCCCTGGGGCCTGTCCAGGGACGCGTGGCGAATGGCTGTGCAGCCTGGGGGACACGGTGGCACTCCACGGTGGTGGATCCATCGCCGTGGCAGACGGAGAAGCGAAGGCGGGAGCTTTTGGGGTCGACGGCGACGGGTATTAAATACCCTTGTCCCCCACTGTCAAAGTAGGTAGCGACCACTGTTCGCGCACTGTAGCTCCACTGTTCCCGTACTGTTACAACTACCACCTCTTTTACGTTTTTACCCCTTCCTCCTACGTTGACACCTGTCGGTGACCCCTTATACTATAAAAGGAGGCCCATGCACAACGTGGAGGGGGTTCGGAACCTAGATCACTCATACGCTCGGTGTAGCTGCATCTTCAAGCTCCCGAGCACTCCAAATCAAGACACAACTAAACAGGAGTAGGGTTTTACGCGTCTACCGCGGCCCGAACCTGGGTAAAACTGCCCGCGTGTTCGCTACGATCTGCTCTTCGTGCTCCCTCCGCCCTCGTACCGCACAGACAAGGGGCTCCGGTCCCATAGGTGTTCGTGGCGGACAGTTTCCCCCGACAGCACCATTCAAATCCACATCATTAATTATTAGCCCTTTCTGAATTCATTTGGTATTTTTCATTCATTTACTGATTTGTTTTGAGAGAGCTAAATGACCGTGAAATTGAAAAGCACTACAAATTGAAGTCTAAAAAGGTTGAAACTTGGCATGGTATCATCATTTCACCCACATGGCATGTGCAAAAAAGTAGATAGGGTCAGGGCAAAAACTGGATGCACTTCGTGTACAAAATGGACAATCTCTTTCGAGGTATCTGGGTTTAGGTCGAAAACTCATATGTTACAAAGGCATTGCATTTTTTTTGAACTCCAGAGTTTTTGTGTGTTCCAAATGCACCATTCAAATCCACATCATCAATTATTATCCCTTTCTGAATTCATTTGGTATTTTTCATTCATTTACTGATTTGTTTTGAGAGAGCTAAATGATCGTGAAATTGAAAAGCACTACAAATTGAAGTCTGAAAAGGTTGACACTTGACATGGTATCATCATTTCACCCACATGGCATGTGCAAAAAAGTAGAGAGGGTCACGGCAAAAACTGGATGCACTTCGTGTACAAAATGGACAATCTCTTTCGAGGTATCTGGGTTTAGGTCGAAAGCTCATATGTTACAAAGGCATTGCATTTTTTTGAACTCCAGAGTTTTTGTGTGTTCAAAATGCACCATTCAAATCCACATCATCAATTATGAGCCCTTTCTGAATTCATTTGGTATTTTTCATTCATTTACTGATTTGTTTTGAGAGAACTAAATGATCGTGAAATTGAAAAGCACTACAAATTAAACTCTGAAAAGGATGAAACTTGGCATGGTATCATCATTTCACCCACATGGCATGTGCAAAAAAGTAGAGAGGGTCACGGCAAAAACTGGATGCACTTCGTGTACAAAATGGACAATCTCTTTCGAAGTATGAGGGTTTAGGAC
>LR738715.1:1504106-1614400 GCA_902687465.1 Secale cereale | reverse complement strand
CCCCCCCCCCGGCTGTCCTTCGGGCGCACGGTAGTTTCTGGAACGCTGATTTTTTATATAATTTTTTTGGATTTTTCCTGGCAGTTCTCGTAATGTGAAAACCTGAAATACAAAAACAGCCGAAAACAGAAACTGGCACTGGGGTGCACTGAGTTAATAGGTTAGTCCAATTATGATAAAAAGTGTATGGAAGTGTATAAATAACATAGCAATATCACCCAAAAGAGGCATGGAGCAAGCAGAAATTATAGATACGTTTTGGACGTATCAACATCCCCAAGCTTAATTCCTGCTCGTCCTCGAGTAGGTAAATGATAACAAGAATAATTTCTATGGTGACATGCTATTAACCATATAGGACTTTTCATAGTCATATTACAAAAGCTTACTGAGATAATGAATCTATAGTAATTAAGTTGCCTCATGAGAAAATCACAAAGAACTGAAAGTTTTACAATATGATACTGAAACATCAAATAGATTTGCAATGAACATGATGTGCAAATATGATAAAGTGATATCTAGCTTGCCCCCTTTAGTGATGCAAAACATAAATGCAGGGGCACCTCCAAGGTTTAAGTGATGACTAGATACAATGATTTCAGAATAAACGATATCACAATCATGCAAAAGACAATGCTACTTTGGGACAATGCACATTACACTCAGAATGACAATCATGCTCTCAGTAGTTGGTGCTTTTAAAAGAAGGTGGAGACTCAACATAAAAGTAAAAGAATGGCCCTTCGCAGAGGGTAGCAGGGATTACTCATGTGCTAGAGCTTTTTATTTTGAAAACATAGAAACAATTTTGTCAACGGTAGTAGTACTTCATATGTGTTATGCATAAGACATCCTATAAGTTGCAAGCCTCATGCATCGAATACCAATAGTGCTCGCACCTTGTCCTAATTAGCTCGGATTTCCATGGATTGTCATTGCATTACATATGTTTCAACCAAGTGTCACAAAGGGGTACCTCTATGTCACCTGTACAAAGGTCCAAGGAGATAGATCGCATTTGATTTCTCGTTTTTGATAGATCTCAACTTGAGGACATCCATACCGGGACAACATAGAAAATAGATAATGGACTCCTCTTTAATGCTTAAGCATATTCTCATTAGAGATTGAGGATTAATGTCCAAGCTAAAACTTCCACCATGATACATGGCTTTGGTTGGCGGCCCAATGTTCTTCTCTAACAATATGCATACTCAAACTATTCAACCCATGGCAAATCACCCTTACTTCAGACAAGACGAACATGCATAGCAACTCACATGATATTCAACAAAAGTGTAACAGTTGAAGGCGTCCCCAGAAACATGGATACCGCTCAGCAAGCAACTTATAAGAAATAAGATACATAAGCGACATATTATTTACCACAATAGTTTTTAAGCTACTTTCCCATGAGCTATGTATTGCAAAAACTGAAGGTTTTAAAGGTAGCACATGTAAATTTACTTGGAGTGGCAGTGAAATACCACATATAGGTAGGTATGGTGGACTCATATGGCATAACTGGTTTAAAAGGATGTGGATGCACAAGCAGTCAGTCCGCTTAGTACAGGTGGAGGTTAGCAAAAGACTGGGAGCGACCAACTAAGAGAGCAATGACGGTCATAATCATGCAGAGCGACAAAGCAACATTGAATCAGGCATGGAAGTTATATCGCTACTCAGAAATAAAAGATCATCCAGGCTTGACAGACCTTCTTTACAGTCTTAAATATGCGTGAGAATACGCCAAGTCAATCAAAATAAATTCTCGAAGGAAAATATTACTAAACCATACCACATCATAGGTAAGCAAATCATGTTGGTACTCCAATAACACATTGGGAACCCCCCAGCTATTTGAGACTAACCATAAGAAAACATGAACTACTAAGCGCCATCATGCACGTAGCATCTTTATCATAGACATATCAACCAATGCAACGGAAGCAAACTCTCTTAATACGATAAGCATGATAATTAAAGAGAGTTCAAGCAACCAACTAAACAAAAGCTCTTTGAAAAGATAAGCATGAATACTAAGAGCAGAACATGATAGTAGCTATTAAAAGACAAAGAACACACACAGCAAAGGATATTCATGAAAATTCTATGTTATGTTCTAGGTAGAAGTGGAGCGTGTTTCTCTCCCACATAAAGAAAGCTGAGTTCCGACTCGTTATGAAAAACTAAAAAGGAAACTAAAAGCAAGACGCTCCAAGCATAGCACATAACACATGAAGTGATTAAAATATAGTGGAACGAAAGACGAACTGATAATGTTGATGGAGAAGGGGATGCACGGGGGCATCCCCAAGCTTAGACGCTTGAGTCTCCTTGAATATTTCTTGGGGGTGCACGGGGGCATCCCCAAGCTTGAGCGCTTGACACTCCTGAAACTTTTTATCATCTTCCCTCGCACACTTGAAAACTCCCTTCATACATAACTCATCATAATCTGATTAGTGAGGTTAGTACCTATAATAAAATAATTATACCTTGCTGGAAATAAAGATATTCTTGAAGTTCTACTGTTTCTCAAGATTGTCAAAAGGTTTTTGCAAAGAAAAAGCAAGCTCTTGGTTTGCAAAATGAAGGAAAGGCAAAACATGACAGAATCTGTGAAAAACAGAACAACAGGTAGTAAATGATTTGTTCGGGGCACTTCTGCAACTCTAATCAAAAAACTCAGAACAGACGCACGAAAGACAATTATATAGAGCACGCTGTCGAAAAAATTCAGAGCAAAAAGATGATCTGGTGATTTTATACGAATTTTTCTATCCAAGGACAGAATCTGTTTCCTGGACAGCACCTCACAACTTTTGAACTTTCTAGCAATCAGAGGCTACACTTGGCACAAAATTGAAAAGCAAAGATACAATGATGATGCTACTGTAGTAAACAACATCAAGACACAACAAAAGCAAAATAAAATTTATTCATTGGGCTGCCTCCCAAGAGCGCTTTCTTTTATGCCTTTAAGCTAGGCATAATGCATAGAGATCAAGTCTTATCAAGAGTAAAAGAATAGCTAGCCCGTACAACGAACTCAAAAGGTAACTTGATCTTCTTTCGAGGGAAGTGTTCCATCCCTTTCTTGAGAGGAAACTGAAATTTTATATTACCCTCTTTCATGTCAATGATAGCACCAACGGTGCGTAAAAAGGGACGTCCCAAAATAATTGGACAAGAAGGATCACATTCAATATCCATAATAGTGAAATCAACGGGAACATAATTATCATTGACAACGATAAGAACATCGTCGATCCTCCCCAAAGGTTTCTTTATGGAAGAATCAACGAGACGAACACCAAAAGAACAAGAATCATAAGGTTTCAATTTAAGCATATCATATATTCTTTTGGGCATAATGGAAGTACTAGCTACAATATCACATAAAGCATAGCATGAGAAGTTGTTTATCTTAATTTTAATCATAGGATCCCAACCATCTTCTAGCTTTCTAGGTATGGAGGCTTCTACTCTAAGTTTCTCCTCCCTAGCTTTGATGAGAGCATTAGTGATATGCTCTGTGAAGGCAAGATTAAGCGTGCTAGTGTGGGGATCTTTAGCCATTCTTTGTAAAAAGGTGACAACTTCTGAGATACTATAATTATCAAAATTAATTTTATCATTATTGGGCAGAATTGTAGTGTCATCCTCTTTGTTTGAATCGCTCTCTATTATAAGAGTTTGAACGTCTTCCCAAGTTTGGGGAAGCTTAGGAGCAATTTTAAACTGAGGCTCATACTCTTTTCCTGGAAGACCATGCCATGGGCATAACCCTCCGTCAAGACTAACATAATCACAAGGTTTATTACTTTTGTAGATCCCGACAGTGGTGATTGGTGTAATGGAAGAAGGGGTGTACTCCTCCCATCTAGTGTTTTTGGTGGAACCCATAATAGTAAGCAAGCAAGATAACTATTTTTGTGATTTTCGATAAAAGATACTAAAGCAAAAACTGAAAGGTAAACTAACAAGACTAAAAAGCAAAGGTAAAAGATAGCATGCAACTCCCCTATCTTGAAGAGTGGAGTCCCCGGCAATGGCGCCAGAAAAACTCTTGCTAGGCTTCTCGCCCCTCGTTGGTTACCCCAAGTGGAAGGTTTGAGATGCAGTGTAGCGGTAGTTTTCCCTTGGCAAAGATACCAAGGATCGATTTCCCCTGAGACTCCTAGTTTCAACAAGAAGGTGTGAACTGCTAACGGCGCCAGATATTAGCAATCAACGTGGACCTGCACACAGATACAAATAACTTTGCTCCCAACGAGTACAGAGAGGTTGTCAATCCCTCCGGCCTTGTAGTTCACAAAGGATTAAACGCAAATGATAGTAGTGATAGATAATGTTTGCAATAGTAAATAAAAGCGAAAAGTAAATAGTGGATGTGATCAATGATGGTAATATGAACCGGAGTCTCATGATGTTCACTAGTGATGTCTCTCTCCCAAAAGACGATAAAACAGCTATGTGAGGTAAACGAATTGCAGCTGGGCAATTGACAGGACCACGAACGCAAACCAATGCTGACTACATTGCAAGAAAGGTTGACGTTCAAAGCATGGGCGGTACGCCAAAGTAAGTAGACCGAAATCCATCAATATCTACTACTAATCATCCACCTTGAGATATCTATCCAGAACATCTCGCTGGTATTAAGTTGCGAGTCCCACCCATAGTGTAAACTCAATGCAACAGACAACTACATTAAAAGAACTTTGCGTAAAGTAAACAATCCTTGCACCCGCGGGCACAAGCACCATTGTTTTCCCCCTTGTGGCAACAGCACATCCCCTAGACTCATGTTTCTGTCACTCAAACTAGTCATCGAGGGGCATGAACCCACAATCGAGCATAACGTTCCCTCTTGGAGTCACTACCTACTACTTGGCCAAAGCAATAAATAACAACGGAGAACATGCAAGAATTACTTATGAACATAAATATAAAAGAGGTAGATCAAATATATTACTCAAGCACAATCTGAACATAATCTCATAATCCATCGGATCCCAGGAAACTCATCATAGCAACAGCATAAGGATTACATATGTGCCTCGATCATGTAGGGCAGCTCACGAGGACTAATTAGTGAAGCACAAGAACGGGAGGAGAACATCACATAGCTACTGGTCATGGACTCATGGTCCAAGGGAGACTACTCACAACTCATCCGGGAGGCGTCCATGGTGGTGGAGAGGCTCCGGGTGGTGATCCTCCCCTCCGGCAGGGTGCCGGGAAGAGTTCTCCTGGTGCTCCCGATCTTGGAAGCGGCGGCGGCGGCAGAACAGAGATGAGATCGCGAAAAAGAGTTCATGTTTCGAGGGTTTCTCGAGACGCTTTAAATATATGCCAAAGGGGGTCATCGGAGGAGCCTCGGGGGGCCCAGGCGCCCCCCCCCCCAGCGCGGCCCAGGGGGGGCGCGCCGCCAGGGCGCCTGGACCCCTGGTGCCCCCCCCCGGCTATCCTTCGGGCGCACGGTAGTTTCTGGAAAGCTGATTTTTTATATAATTTTTCTGGATTTTTCCTGGCAGTTCTCGTAATGTGAAAACCTGAAATACAAAAACAGCCGAAAACAGAAACTGGCACTGGGGTGCACTGAGTTAATAGGTTAGTCCAAATATGATCAAAAGTGTATGGAAGTGTATAAATAACATAGCAATATCACCCAAAAGAGGCATGGAGCAAGCAGAAATTATAGATACGTTTTGGACGTATCAAGGATTCAGCGGTAAAAAGTGGACGCTGAGTTGCTGAAGAAGAATACCTCCAAATTACCTGAAAATCGACGGAGGATATTTTCCGAACGAATCACGAAGACATGCGAAAGGGCAACCAGAGGGGGGCCACAGGGCGTCCAGGCGCCCTGGGGGCGCCCCCCCCCCTGGCCGCGCCGGGGGGGCGCCTGGAGCCCCTGGCCCACCTCCGGCTGCCCCCTTTTGCCTATATACTCTCCGTTATCCGAAAACCCTAAAAACGGGAGGTTTTACGGAGTTCCGCCGCCGCTCCGTGGCGGAAACCTACAGAGAAGAAAAAGCCATCTCCGGCGGGCAGATTCCGCCGGGGAGATCACCTCCCGGAAGGGGAGATCGTCGCCATCGTCATCACCATCGTCACGGGCATCATCGAGATCATCATCAACATCATCCCCAACACCAGCACCATCTCCATCTTCATCCAAATCTCATCTCACAATTGCAACTTGTGTTGTAACTCGTACTACCTATCCTCTCTACTCCATCGGTGTTGATTACTACTTTGTGGTGAATGCTATTGAGTTTTGTTGGAGAAATATTATTATGTCCAGATTGTTTATCACCCATTTATCTCCACTGATCATGATCTCTTTTATGTCTCGTGAGTAGTTACCTTAGTTCTTGAGGACATGGGGAAAGTCTTGTTGTTAGTAGTCATATGCTGTTGAAGTAATATGTGTTGTTTGATACTTAAGTTGTGTTGTCATTCTACTAGTGGTGTTGTGTGAGTCGAACACTCAACACTTCGCCTTATTAAGGACCTAGGAGAATACATTGTGTACAAAGAATGCTTACGGTGGGTTGCCGGAGTGACAGAAACCTGAACCCCAGTTCGCACGCTTTTGCATAAGGGAACAATGGATCCTCGATCGTATTGCTATGGTTAGGCTTTTGCCTTAAATTCTATCTTGTATTTGCGGATGCTTGCAAGGTGTTTAATCATAAGAGTGCATTCATCTTAGTCTAGAGAGTGCACTATCATAGATCCACCCACTCAACACTTATCAACACATAACATAGTATCGATACGGAATATGGCGAAAGCACATGACTACCTCTCCCGTGTGTCCTCAGGAACGCTTTAGCCTTTATAAGTTCAGTTGCTAGGCCTCTCCTTTGCTCAGAAAGGATTGGGTCACTTTTCACTCTCAGTACCTTTTATTTTTGTTTGCTTTTACTTTCCTGTTGCTTATATCAAGAAAACCCCTAAAAAGTTATCTTTCAGTGCTTGCAGTAATTTCTTGCTCAAAATCGCTTATCAATACCTTCTGCTCTTCGTTGGGTTCGACACTCTTACTTATCGAAAACGCTGCAATAGATCCCTTACGGTTGTGGGTCATCAACAACGAACCTTAGCAACTGTGCACAGTTAGGGGGAACACAATTCTTGAAATTTTAGTGAGAGATCATCTTATTTACTACCGTCGTTCTAAGCAAATAAGATGTAAAACATGATAAACATCACATGCAATCAAAATAGTGACATGATATAGCCAATATCATTTTGCTCTTTTGATCTTCATCTTCGGGGCTCTGTGATCATCATCGTCACCGGCATGACACCATGATCTCCATCATCATGATCTCCATCATCGTGTCTTCATGAAGTCGTCTCGCCAAACATTACTTCTATTACTATGGCTAACGGTTAGCAATAAAGTAAAGTAATTACATGGCGTTTTCAGTGACACGCAGGTCATACAATAAAATAAGACAACTCCTATGGCTCCTGTCGGTTGTCATACTCATCGACATGCAAGTTGTGATTCCTATTACAAGAACATATCAATCTCTTACATCACATATATATCATTCATCACATCCTTTCAGCCATATCACATCACATGGCACATGCTACAAGAACAAGTTAGACGTCCTCTAATTGTTGTTGCAAGATTTTACGTGGCTGCTATAGGTTTCTAGCAAGAACGTTTCTTACCTACGCCAAAACCACAACGTGATATGCCAATTTCTATTTACCCTTCATAAGGACCCTTTTCATCGAATCCGATCCGACTAAACTGGGAGAGACAGACACCCACTAGCCACCTTATGCAACTAGTGCATGTCAGTCGGTGGAACCTATCTCACGTAAGTGTACGTGTAAGGTCGGTCCGGGCCGCTTCATCCCACGATTCCGCCGAATCAAGATAAGACTAGCAACGGCAAGTAAATTGACAAATCGATGCCCACAACTACTTTGTGTTCTACTCGTGCAAGAAACTGCGCATAAATCTGGCTCTGGTACTACTGTTGGGGATCGTAGCAGAAATCAAAAAATTTCTATGCATCACCAAGATCAATCTATGGAGTAATCTAGCAACGAAGTAGAGGGGAGTGCATCTACATACCCTTGTAGATCGCTAAGCGGAAGCGTTACAAGAACGCGGATGAAGGAGTCGTACTCGTAGCGATTCAGATCGCGGTTGATTCCGATCTAAGCGCCGAACAACGGCACCTCCGCGTTCAACACACGTGCAGCCCGGTGACGTCTCCCACGCCTTGATCCAGCAAGGGGAGAAGGAGAGGTTGGGGAAGACTCCGTCCAGCAGCAGCACGACGGCGTGGTGGTGGTGGCGGAGCGTGAGACTCCAGCAGGGCTTCGCCAAGCACTACGAGAGACGAGGAGGGAGAGAGGTAGGGCTGCGCCAAGAGAGAGATCAAATCATGTGTTGGGCAGCCCCCATACCTCAAGTATATATAGGGAGAGGGGAGGGGCTGCGCCCCCTCTAGGGTTCCCTCCCTAGGGGGGGCAGCCCTAGATGCCATCTAGGGTGGGTGGCCAAAGGGGAGAGGGAGAGGGGGGCGCACGAGGGTGCGCCCTAGGGCCCATCTGCCCAAGGGTTTGCCCCCTCCCCTCTTGGAGGCGCCTTGGGCCTTAGTGGGAGGTGCCCCAGCCCACCTAGGGGCTGGTCCCTTCCCACTATTGGCCCACGTAGGCCTCCGGGGCTGGTGGCCCCTCCCGGTGGACCCCCGGACCCTGCCGGTGGTCCCGGTACATTATCGGTGATGCCCGGAACACTTCCGGTGGCCAAATCCTCACTTCCTATATATCAATCTTTACCTCTGGACCATTCCGTAACTCCTTGTGACATCCGGAATCTCATCCGGGACTCCGAACAACATTCAGTAACCGCGTACATACTTTCCCTATAACCCTAGCGTCATCGAACCTTAAGTGTGTAGACCCTACGGGCTGGGGAGTCATGCAGACATGGCCGAGACAACTCTCCGGTCAATAACCAACAGCGGGATCTGGATACCCATGTTGACTCCCACATGCTCCACGATGATCTCATCGGATGAACCAGGATGTCAAGGATTCAATAAATCCCGTTTTCATTTCCCTTTGTCTACCGGTATAGTACTTGCCCGAGATTCGATCGTCGGTATCCCGATACCTTGCTCAATCTCGTTACCGGCAAGTCTCTTTACTCGTTCCGTAACACATCATCCCGTGATCAACTCCTTGATCACATTGTGCACATTATGATGATGTCCTACCGAGTGGGCCCAGAGATACCTCTCCGTCACACGGAGTGACAAATCCCAGTCTCGATTCGTGCCAACCCAACAGACACTTTCGGAGATACCCGTAGTGCACCTTTATAGTGACCCAGTTACGTTGTGACGTTTGGTACACCCAAAGCATTCCTACGGTATCCGGGAGTTGCACAATCTCATGGTCTAAGGAAAAGATACTTGACATTTAGAAAAGCTTTAGCATACGAACTACACGATCTTGTGCTAGGCTTAGGATTGGGTCTTGTCCATCACATCATTCTCCTAATGATGTGATCCCGTTATCAACGACATCCAATGTCCATGGTCAGGAAACCGCAACCATCTATTGATCAACAAGCCAGTCAACTAGAGGATCACTAGGGACATGGTGTTTGTCTATGTATCCACACATGTATCTGAGTTTCCTATCAATACAATTCTAGCATGAATAATAAACAATTATCATGAACAATGAAATATAATAATAACCAATTTATTATTGCCTCTAGGGCATATTTCCAACACTTACCGACAGCGTTAGCATTAGCATGATCCGTGAAAAATGAAAAGGCATGTTTTGTGGTCTTATGATTGTTAATGATGATCTAGATTCTTATGTGAAAGACCAGTTCCGCCGAACAAGGGACTGGTAGGGCGGAAGAGTTACAAACCGTGGAAACCTTATCACATTTGCAAAGATTTAATCAAATCTATATAAGTAAAAATTGGTGTATATATGAAAGTGCAGCTAATCCCCGAGTGGTTTTGGTAATTAATAACAACATATATGTCATTGATCTAATGAATATTTATGATAGATTTCAGAGATGATCAATGATTGGCATGACATGAACTAATGATGTGGACTCCTCAAAATATAAAGAACAAAATTGGCTACCCCAAGAGTCTACATTTTTTGTTTAGTGATCCAAGATCACATTAAGTCCCTTAGGAAAGTCAATACTATTAAAAGGGGGTGATGTATTATTGATGAGGTTGTTACTCAAAGTGCTCAATGATATTGCTCCAAAAACACTAAATCACTTTCCCACAATCACATCTACCCAAACCCTAATTTATCATTTCGGTCCCACCTAATACTAGTAATGATGATAATAATATTAATGATGCATCACATAATGCTGATAATGAACTTGAAAAGGAGGTAGAAGTAGAACATGAAGTTGATCTTGATGGCCCACCTCCTAGGAATAAAAGATATGATAAAAGATAATATGTGGCTAGGAAACATGGTAGAGAGAGAAAACCGCGGGTACAAAAACCTATGCATTTTCCTAGTAACAATTGGTATAGAGTAGGGAGCTAACCCGACAGGGTTGAACACATGCATGCCATAATTTTTCTGTAGCCAGATGGAACTACCCTAGCTAGTTGGATTTCTTAGACCGACTGGCACCCCGTGGAGTGTGTCCAGCCCCGCAAGCGAGCTCGGAAGGCACTGAGAGTGCTCTAATAGGGTGTTGTAACCGGGCGGGCACCAATGCAATCATGCATCGTGGAGGTGCGCTTGGCCATACAAAAAGGACACACATCGACACCGAGTGCACAATTTGAGTCTCCCTCCTCCCGCCTTACCCAGATTAAACCCAACTTGGTGATTTTAACCCTTAGGGCCAGTTCTAAACATGTAGCATGTATAACCAAGTGTGATAGTTCATTTAACTTCCGAGTTGCAGATTGTTAGTTGTCTCTTCGAATATTCCACATGACTTCCTTTTTATGTTTCAGATAGTTCACTTAACTTGCAAGATGTAGTTGGTCTCTGTGCCAATTAATGGGTCATCTCGTAATCGTTGATGATGCAAGGAATAGGGATTGCCACGCAACATATGCACTAGTGATTGTACAAAAACTCTCAAATGGACTAGTGAGGTGTGCATCCAACTTTGTTGCTCATGAGATCATAGAGTGTTTTGAGGAAGCTCGCCATTGGAACATACAATTTAAATAAAGTTTTGATCCTATGATCTTTCCTAGTACATTTTCTAGGGCCACGTTCTATAGTCAACACATTGTTCTGTTATCATCTGCAACAATCAGCCGATAAGGTTTAGGTCTTTGTGCTTCCATGCCAGCCGCTGGATCGATTTGCAACATACACAATACCAATGTAATAGCCCGATACGTCCAAAACGTATCTATAATTTCTGCTTGCTCCATGCCACTTTTGGGTGATATTGCTATGATATTTATATACTTCCATACACTTTTGATCATATTTGGACTAACCTACTAATCCAGTGCACCCCAGTGCCAGTTTTTGTTTTCGGTTGTTTTTGTATTTCAGGTTTTCAAGTTACGAGAACTGCCAGGAAAAATCCAGAAAAATTATATAAAAAATCAGCGTTCCAGAACCTACCTTGCGCCCGAAGGACAGCCGGGGGGGGCACCAGGGCTCCAGGCACCTTGGCGGCGCCCCCCCCCCCCCCGGGCCGCGCCGGGGGGGCGCCTGGGCCCCCCGAGCCCCGTCTGGTGCCCCCTTTGGCATATATTTAGAGCGTCCTTCGAAACCCTCGGGACGGGAACTCTTTTTCGCGATCTCATCTCTGTTCCGCCGCCGCCGCTTCCAAGATCGGTTGCACCAGGAGAACTCCTCCCGGCACCCTGCCGGAGGGGAGGATCACCATCGGGAGCCTCTCCACCACCATGGATGCCTCCCGGATGAGTTGTGAGTAGTCTCCCTTGGACCATGAGTCCATGACCAGTAGCTATGTGATGTTCTCCTCCCGTTCTTGTGCTTCACTAATTAGTCCTCGTGAGCTACCCTACATGATCGAGGCACATATGTAATCCTTATGTTGTTGCTATGATGAGTTTGCTGGGATCCGATGGATTATGAGCTTATGTTCAGATTGTTCTTGAGTAATATATTTGATCTACCTCTTTTATATTTATGTTCATAAGTAATTCTTGCATGTTCTCCGTTGTTATTTATTGCTTTGGCCAAGTAGTAGGTAGTGACTCCAAGAGGGAACGTTATGCTCGATTGTGGGTTCATGCCCCTCGATGACTAGCTTGAGTGACAGAAACATGAGTCTAGGGGATGTGTTGTTGCCACAAGGGGGAAAACAACGGTGCTTGTGCCCGCGGGTGCAAGGATTGTTTACTTTACGCAAAGTTCTTTTAATGCAGTTGTCTGTTGCTTTGAGTTTACACTATGGGTGGGGCTCGCAACTTAATACCAGCGAGATGTTCTGGATAGATATCTCAAGGTGGATGATTAGTAGTAGATATTGATGGATTTCGGTCTACTTACTTTGGCGTACCGCCCATGCTTTGAACCTCAACCTTTCTTGCAATGTAGTCAGCATTGGTTTGCGTTCGTGGTCCTGTCAATTGCCCAGCTGTAATTCGTTTACCTCACATAGCTGTTTTATCGTCTTTTGGGAGAGAGACATCACTAGTGAACATCATGAGACTTCGGTCCATATTACCATCATTGATCACATCCACTATTTACTTTTCGCTTTTATTTACTATTGCAAACATTATCTATCACTACTATCATCTGCTTTTAATCCTTTGTAAACTTCAAGGCCGGAGGGATTGACAACCTCTCTGTACTCGTTGGGAGCAAAGTTATTTGTATCTGTGTGCAGGTCCACGTTAATTGCTAATATCTGGCGTCGTTAGCAGTTGACACCTACTTGTTGAACCTAGGAGTCTCTGGGGATTCGATCCTTGGCATCTTTGCTAAGGGAAAAACTTCCACAACACTGCATCTCACACCTTCCACTTGGGGTAACCAACGAGGGGTTAGAGGCCCATCAAGGAGTTTTTCTGGCGCCGTTGCCGGGGACTCCACTCTTCAGGATAGGGGAGTTGCACGCTATCTTTTACCTTTGCTTTTTAGTCTTGTTAGTTTACCTTTCAGTTTTTGCTTTAGTACCTTTTTATCAAAAATCACAAAAATAGTTATCTTGCTTGCTTGCTGATACGTCCAAAACGTATCTATAATTTCTGCTTGCTCCATGCCACTTTTGGGTGATATTGCTATGATATTCATACACTTCCATACACTTTTGATCATATTTGGACTAACTTACTAATCCAGTGCACCCCAGTGCCAGTTTCTGTTTTCGGCTGTTTTTGTATTTCAGGTTTTCACGTTTCGAGAACTGCCCAGAAAAATCCAGAAAAATTATATAAAAAATCAGCGTTCCGGAAACAACACTGCGTCCGAAGGGCAGCCTGGGGGGGCCACCAGGGCTCCAGGCTCCCTGGCGGCGCCCCCCCCCCCCCTGGGCCGCGCCGGGGGGGGCGCCTGGGCCCCCCGAAGCTCCCCCGATGCCCTACTTTGGCATATATTTAAAGGGTCCTCCGAAACCCTCAGAACAGGAACTCTTTTCGCGATCCCATCTCTATTCCGCCGCCGCCGCCGCTTCCAAGATCGGGAGCACCAGGAGAACTCTTCCCGGCACCCTGCCGGAGGGGAGGATCACCACCGGGAGCTTCTCCACCACCATGGACGCCTCCCGGATGACTCGTGAGTAGTCTCCCTTGGACCATGAGTCCATGACCAGTAGCTATGTGATGTTCTCCTCCCGTTCTTGTGCTTCACTAATTAGTCCTCGTGAGCTGCCCTACATGATCGAGGCACCTATGTAATCCTTATGTTGTTGCTATGTTGAGTTTGCTGGGATCCGATGGATTATGAGATTATGTTCCGATTGATCTTGAGTAATATATTTGATTCACCTCTTTTATATTTTAGTTCATAAGTAATTCTTGCATGTTCTCCGTTGTTATTTATTGCTTTGGCCGAGTAATAGGTAGTGACTCCAAGAGGGAACGTTATGCTCGATTGTGGGTTCATGCCCCTCGATGACTAGCTTGAGTGACAGAAACATGAGTCTAGGGGATGTGATGTTGCCACAAGGGGAAAAACAACGGTGCTTGTGCCCGCGGGTGCAAGGATTGTTTACTTTACGCAAAGTTCTTTTAATGCAGTTGTCTGTTGCATTGAGTTTACACTATGGGTGGGACTCGCAACTTAATACCAGCGAGATGTTCTGGATAGATATCTCAAGGTGGATGATTAGTAGTAGATATTGATGGATTTCGGTCTACTTACTTTGGCGTACCGACCATGCTTTGAACCTCAACCTTTCTTG
The DNA here is from genome assembly GCA_902687465.1 of Secale cereale. Lineage (NCBI taxonomy): Eukaryota > Viridiplantae > Streptophyta > Magnoliopsida > Poales > Poaceae > Secale > Secale cereale. Next base: position 1,599,993 of record LR738715.1, on the reverse strand, counting down.
CAATGTAGTCAGCATTGGTTTGCGTTCGTGGTCCTGTCAATTGCCCAGCTGTAATTCGTTTACCTCACATAGCTGTTTTATCGTCTTTTGGGAGAGAGACATCACTAGTGAACATCATGAGACTCCGGTCCATATTACCATCATTGATCACATCCGCTATTTACTTTCCGCTTTTACTTACTATTGCAAACATTATCTATCACTACTATCATTTGCGTTTAATCCTTTGTGAACTACAAGGCCGGAGGGATTGACAACCTCTCTGTACTCGTTGGGAGCAAAGTTATTTGTATCTGTGTGCAGGTCCACGTTGATTGCTAATATCTGGCGCCGTTAGCAGTTGACACCTACTTGTTGAACCTAGGAGTCTCTGGGGATTCGATCCTTGGCATCTTTGCTAAGGGAAAAACTTCCACAACACTGCATCTCACACCTTCCACTTGGGGTAACCAACGAGGGGTTAGAGGCCCATCAAGGAGTTTTTCTGGAGCCGTTGCCGGGGACTCCACTCTTCAGGATAGGGGAGTTGCACGCTATCTTTTACCTTTGCTTTTTAGTCTTGTTAGTTTACCTTTCAGTTTTCGCTTTAGTACCTTTTATCGAAAATCACAAAAATAGTTATCTTGCTTGCTTGCTACTATGGGTTCCACCTAGAACACAAAGTTGTGTGACTTCACTAGTCACAACAACGATGACTTTATCAGCACACCTATCACTACACCTGCCACTTCAGCACCTTCATATGAAATTAAACCTGCTTTACTGAACTTAGTCATGAAAGATCAATTCTCCGGTGCTGGAGATGATGCTGCTTTACACTTAAACAACTTTGTTGAACTTTGTGATATGCAAAAGTACCAAGAAATAGATGGTTATATTGTTAAGCTTAAGCTTTTTCCTTTCTCCTTGAGAGGAGGAGCTAAAATTTGGTTTCAGTCTTTGCCTAGAAATAGCATAGATTCATGGGACAAGTGCAAAGATGCTTTTATTGGAAAATACTATCCACCTGCTAAAATTATCCAACTGAGAAGTAACATAATGAATTTTAAACAATTGGATAATGAACACGTTGCCCAAGCTTGGGAACGTATGAAATCTCTTATCAAGAACTGCCCTACTCACGGTTTGACTACTTGGATGGTTATCCAAACTTTTTATGCAGGCTTGAACTTTACCTCGCGGAACTTGTTAGATTCGGCCGCGGGAGGAACTTTTATGTCAACTACACTTGGTGCTGCCACAAAGCTTCTCGATGAGATGATGACCAACTATTCCCAATGGCACACCGAACGCGCTCCAACAGGTAGGAAGGTAAACTCTGTCGAGGAGATTTCCTCCTGAAATGAAAAAGTTTACTTGATCATGTCTCTACTTTCGAAGCAATCTACTATTGATCCTCGTGATGTTCCTTTAAATTCTTTGATTGCTCAAGAACAAGTAGATGTGAATTTTATCTCTAGAAACAATTTTAACAACAATGCTTATAGGAGTAACTTTGGTAACAATCCTAGACCGTTCCCCTCTAATTCTTATGGGAACAACAATGCTTATCCTATCACCAAGAACTCCACTACTGAACTAGAGACTATGCTTAAAGATTTCATCACTACCCAAAAAGCCTTTAATAAGAGTGTAGAAGAAAAACTACATAAACTAGATGATCTTTCTTTTAAGGTAGACCATTTAGCCAATGAGGTAAAATTGCTAAAAATTAAAACTTCTCCTCTTGAGGAGAGGGAAGTCACTCCTATAAATGCTATTCAAGTGCAAATTAATGAAAACATTAGGATGATGGCTAAACTTAAAGAAAGAAGGGCTAGAGAAAGGGAGGAAGAAGATAGAATTAAGAGCCTTCCTACCCACCACACTGTTGCTACTATCCAAGTTGTTGAGGATATCCCAACTCTTAGCACCCAATGTACTCCTGGTCCCAATGGACCTATTAAAGGTGATGCTATGACTATAGAAACTACCAAACAAATGAACCTAAAGGACACCACTACCACCTTACTTGATGTTAGGGACCTTGATTTTGATAATTGCACTCTTACGAAGTTATTGATTTCCTTCACAAGATGTCTAGAGACCCCCGCACTAGCACGCTTAACCTTGCCTTCACAGAGCATATCACTAATGCTCTCATCAAAGCTATGGAGGAGAAACTTAGAGTAGAAGCCTCCATACCTAGAAAGCTAGAGGATGGTTGGGATCCTATGATAAAAATTAAATTGAATGACTTCTCTTGTTATGCATTATGTGATGTTGGAGCTAGTACCTCTGTTATGCCCAAAAGAATATATGATATGCTTAAATTGAAACCTTTTGATTCTTGTTCTTTTGGTGTTCGTCTCGTTGATTCTTCCATAAAGAAACCTTTGGGGAGGAACGACGATGTTCTTATCGTTGTCAATGATAATTATGTTCCCGTTGATTTCACTATTATGGATATTGAATGTGATCCTTCATGTCCAATTATTTTGGGACGTCCCTTTTTACGCACCGTTGGTGCTATCATTGACATGAAAGAGGGTAATATAAAATTTCAGTTTCCTCTCAAGAAAGGGATGGAACACTTCCCTCGAAAGAAGATCAAGTTACCTTTTGAGTCCGTTGTACGGGCTAGCTATTCTTTTACTCTTGATAAAACTTGATCTCTATGCATTATGCCTAGCTTAAAGGCATAAAAGAAAGCGCTTTTGGGAGGCAGCCCACATGAATAAATTTTTATATTTTGCTTTTGTTGTGTCTTGATGTTGTTTACTGCTGTAGCATCATCATTGTATGTCGGGGGAAACTGTCCACCACGAACACCTATGGGACCGGAGTCCCTTGTCTGTGCGGTACGAGGGCGGAGGGAGCACGAAGAGCAGATCGAGGCAGACGCGCGGGCAGTTTTACCCAGGTTCGGGCCGCACGGATGCGTAAAACCCTACTCCTGCCTTGGTTGTGTATTGAATTGGGCGCTCGGAGCTTGAAGAAGCAGCTACACGAGCATGAGAATGATCTAGGTTTCGAACCCCCTCCACGTTGTGCATGGGCCTCCTTTTATAGTGCAAGGGGTCACCGACAGGTGTCAACGTAGGAGAAAGGGGTAAAAATGTAAAAGATGTGGTAGTTGTAACAGTGCGGGAACAGTGGAGCTACAGTACAGAACAGTGGCCTATACCTACTCTAACAGTGGGGGACAAGGGCATTTAATGCCCGTCGCCGTCGACCCCAAAAGCTCCCGCCGTTGCGTCTCCGTTTGCCACGGCGATGGATCCACTGCCGTGGAGTGCCACCGTGTCCCCCAGGCTGCACAGCCATCCGCCACGCGTCCCTGGAGTGGCCCCAGGGCGACGCGTGGGCCGATGAGCTGGAGCGCGGGCACACAGCGCACCTCCCCCGGCAAGCACCTTGCCGGGGATCTCGATCTTGCCGGGCCCGGAAGCTTGCCGCTCCCCGAGCCCTTGCCGGGTCTTCTAAGATAAAATCTTCTATTCGTCCTGACAAGCTCCTCTTGCCAGGGCCTCGTGCTAGTTAAGCAATCTTGAGCCTGGGACGGCCTTCCCGGCAAGCTCCTCTTGCCGGGGTCTTGGTCTTCTGTCTTGTATACTTTGTTTTTGAATGGTTAGATAAGGACCAGGAAGGTCTCCGGCGAGCCAGCAGTAAACCTTGCCGCGGGAAGCTGCAACTGCCCGTGCACAAGTTGGGGTACTGAGGTACCCCTACCTTAGTACACCGACAGGAGCCCCCGGGCCTGGGCCACACACGGTGCCGAGCGCTGTTGGGCCAGGCCCAAAACAGTGCACGGGCACCCGCGGCCCGCGGCGCGCCGAATCCACTTCCCTATCCGCCGCACCCCACGGTAACGGCACGCGTCGATTGCGGCGCCGTGGGATGGGACGTGCCCACGATTTCTTTAATGGGAAGGGCGAAACGCCCCCCACTCCCCCATAAAAGCAGAGAGAGCGGCGCGGTTCCCCTCCCTGCGCACTCATTACCATCGTCTTCTTCCTCAGATCCCTCTGCTCTTTGCCTCTACTCCTCCGCCACCACCAAGCTCTTCGCCCCCTTCCTTCCACCGCGTCCGCCATGGCCCCAAAGACCGACAAGGCGAAGGCGGAGAAGTCCAAGCGGGAGAAGTCAGATCAGGCGGCGAAGCTCGCCGCGTACCGGAAGGAGCACATCGTCTTCTCGCCGAGGCTCGGCGTGCGGGAGCTCTGGAGCAAATATTATTGGTTCTGGTCCAAGGAGACTCCAGCGCACCCCCGCACGCGCGTCTACCCGGCCGTCGCCAAGGATCACTACCCCGGCGGGTATTACTTTTTCGCAGCCTTCTTCCACTGCGGTCTGTGCCCTCCCTTCTCAAACTTTTTCTGCGATATCATGAATACTTATGGCCTCCACCTCCTCGACTTCACTCCCAACGCCATCCTCACCATGTCCGTTTTCGCACACATGTGCGAAAACTTCGTAGGAATCCAGCCCAACGTAGCTCTCTTTAGGCACTTTTTCATCCCCAGAGTAGAGGCCGACGCCCCCCTCTCCGGAGGAATCTCTTGGGTGTTCAGGCTGAATAAGAAACCCGCCTACTTGCCGGGGGAGCTCCGCGGCAAGTGGGAAGAGTGGCGTGCGGAGTGGTGCTGGGTCGTCGAGGAGCGGCCGCAACACTTCACCGCGCCGCGCACATCGCCCATCGTGCGCGGCAGGGATTGGAGTAACTTCGATTCCGACGACTCCAAGCTGGATATTGCTCTCGTCAGGATCATGCGCCTTCGTTTGGCGCCGCTGTCTGTCGCTGAAGTGGGCAAGGACTTTCTTCGTCGCCGGATCGCCCCCCTCCAAGACCGGAAGAGGCCGGCGTGGCAATATGGCGGCCCGGCAGACATCATGAGGCTGCGCCCCGGCCTCAATTTTAACTTCACAACACTCGAGCTGCGGGGTATGGTCAGGGAACTTTTCAAGTTCGACCCGGCCCACCCCGAGTACTTCCGAGCTCCCCGGGGAGTGGTGCCGCTCTGCGCCAGTAGCGCCCGGGATCGCCTTGTCGCTATGATGCCCGCGTGCGACTCGCATGGAGTGGAGCGCACGTGGATTGCGCCCAAGCCTATCGACGTCCTCGAGTTCTACGACCGCCTTGTGGAGGTGTTGGAGAAGAAGGACGATCTCAAGCTGCACACGCGGGCCACCACCGACCAAGAGATTGCTTACATAGCTTCTCGCGCTGAAGAAGTCGCCGCAGCCTCGGCGGCGGGAAACTTTGGGTACACACCCGCGGAGGCGGAAGCCGCGGATGCCGCCAGCCAGGCGGACAATGAGGAGATTCGCAAGCTGCTAGAGCTCCCTCCCGACGCGCTCGCCGTGATCCCCTCGCTGAGGCACTCTGGGATCAGTGGGATCGCGACGGAGGCCGCGGCAATGGAGGGCACCGCCGGAGGAAGCAGAGGCGCCGCGAGGGGCGGAGGCGCCAAGGGGAAGAGGGCCGCATCGTCGGATGCTGGGCCCAGCGAGCCGGCCGAGGCAGAGGAGGAGGAGGAGGAGGAGGCCGAAGGCTCCGGCGGATCGACAGAGTTGTACGCCGACGACCTCTCCTCGTCGGAGAGCTCCCCGCCCCCGGCAAGCCCGAAGCAGTCCCCGTTGAAGCGTCTCCGCAAGGCGGCGACGGGAGAGCAGACGCGAGCGCCCCGGCAACAGCCAGCTCGCCGGGCAGCTCCCCGGCCGAGCCAAGCCGTGCCAAGGGCGGCCGGCGTGCCGGCCACGGCAGAGGCGTTCCGCAGGCCGGCACCGAGCCGGCAAGGATCTTCTCGGAGCGGAGCAGCTGCTCCGCCCCCTTCTCGGGCGCCGGCCACCACAGGGGCTGGGCCTACGCAGCCCCCAGCCCCGGTGGCTCCGAAACGCGCGAGGGAACCTTCATCCTCCGCTCCTCGCGCCGACGCGCCCACCGTGGAGTTCGACTTCTCCGCGCTGAGCGAGGACGACGAGGAGGACCAAGAGTAAGGACCCGAGACCTTACTCCTTCTTGATTTTTATATCTCGATTGTTGCTGACGCTTGATTTTGTTTGTTGCTTGTGATTGCAGGACCTTGGAGCAGCGCGCGAAGAGGGTCAAGGTGCCCACAGTTGAGGTCGTGGAAGACCCATCCGTCGCGGAAGCAGGGATCGCGGCGGAGCCGATCTTGCCGGACCCGAGTGCCGCTCCGGGGAGCAGCCCCCAGCGCAGCCCCCAGCGTAAGTTAGAGGTTTACTGTTTTTGCTCGTCGGGGTGCGCTTAGGGCTTTGATCTCTGAATGTCTTGGTTCTTCTATCTTCTCTTGTGCAGAGGTGGAGCCGCAGCGGGGAGAGCGCCCGGAGGCCGTTACCGAGGAGCCGCAGGCCCCGCCGTCCCCGGCAAGGCAAAACTCTCCGGCGAGGGAGAGCGCTCCGCCAAGGGCGGGTACTCCGCCAAGGCAGAGTACCCCGCCAAGGGCGAGCAGCCCGGCGAGGACGGCCACTCCGCCAGGGCCGAGCTCCCCGGCAAGGGAGCCCGCCGCAGAGGACGTCCGCCAAGGTACGTTCTGTACTTGGTTTTCTTGACTTTGCTTCTTTTTGGATCTTTGCTTGATTTTGAACTTCTTTTTCTTCTAGATCTTCCTCCTCCTCCTCCCGCGCCAATGGAGACCGAGGTCATCAATATCGAGGATGAGGAGGGCGCACAGGGCGGCGGCGATGACGCTCCCGTCGTCGTGGAGATGGCCGAGGCCACCGCGGAGACGGCCGAAACCACCGAGCCGGCCGTGCAGGAGACCGCTCCGGCTGCCGATGCAGCGGCCGGGGAGGGGGACGACGACCGCACCGCCAACCCGGAGGTGGCGGGAGCATCAGATGCTGCACCGGCCGCCGGTCCCTCCGCCGGCGAGGAGCCAGCCGGTTACTATCTTCGTGCCCCCAATGGCATCTTTATCCAAGTGCCATGGGGGTCTTCATCAAGAGCTCCCGCGGAGGGCGAGGCGTTTGACGGGGAAGTCCTCGCCTCCGCGGGTCTGACAGTCGTCGAGGCGCCCGGCGAAGGAGATGGGCCCGAGGAGGAGAAGCTTCTCCACCGACTCCTGGCCCTTTACCGGGCCAGGCAGGCGAAGCTTGCCTCCCGGGAAGCCCTTGCTGCCCAGGCCGCCGCTGAAATGGAGAAGCGTGCGGCGGAGCTCAGCGCTGCCCACAAGGCGGGTCTCCGCGAGGTGGCGGAGGCGCGCGAGCGCCTTGCCGGTGAATATGAAGAATGGGTGCTGGAGAAGGCCGAGGCTGAAGAACAGCAACGGCTCGCCGGGGTGGAGATGTCCCGGCGAGAGGGAGAGCTCACGCAGCGGAAGGTGGATCTCGACTCCCACGAGGAGGACCTTGCCGCTCGCGAGACTGCTCTTGGCGGGGAGCTGAAGGAGGCGAAAGCCGCTGCTGCTGCCGCGGAAGACGCCAAGAAGGAGCTCGCCGCCAAGATCATCCAGTTGGAGAAGGCGATGAAGGTGAGCGCCGAGAAGGTTGCCGCGCTCATTACTGAGCGCGAGAAGGACGCCCACACCAACGCGGAGCTCCAAGTAAGCTTATCCAAGAAGGGCGACGAGTTGAAGGCCGCCAAGGATTCCATCGAAGACTTGGAGCTGAAGGTCTCAACTCTGAGGGATTCAATTGACGCCGCCAAGCTCCGAGAAGACAAGCTGAAGGAGGAGCTCCGGAAGGAGCGGACTTTGGTGGATAGCGTCAACAAGGCGTCTGAGCTATTCCGGCAGACCATCGAGGCGTGGACCGAAGAGCTGGCTTCTTCTGCGTCCAACATTGACCAGGAGTTGCTTGCTTTGAAGGCCGAGCATCTTATCTACTCGCCGGATCCAGATCTCCCGCACAGCGCCAAGCTCAGCCTCTTCTTCAGAGGCGTCGCTCCGGCCCTTGCAGGTCTCCGGAACCGCATCCCCGCGCAGCTGGCCGAGGAGTCGCGCCGTCTCTGCGCGGGAACTCTGGAGCGGGTCTTGACGAAGATTGTGTTCCGCAACCCGGGGATCAACCTCACGAACGTTCTTCGCAGCTTGCCGGAGGATGCGAACACGGAGGCCCTGAAGGAGCAGGTCAGCCACATCATCGCCAAGGTGGCAAAGCTCGGCAGGAAGGAGGGCGACCGCGTAGACTAGGGCCCCATCTATCTTTATCTTTTTGTTGCTGCATGTTATGTTATGAACTCATTAGTCCATTGCGACAAGTTATCTTTGTAAGATATTTGCTTTACTTTAATCAATCAGTGCAACGTTATCTTCCTCGTCCCGATCTTTGACTTTGCATGTTTTTCACCCTACGCTCCCGGGGAGCTTGCCGGCAAGGGGCCCTTGCCGCGAGCGCTGAGTGCTGGACTCTGAGCAGCCTGCTGGCCAAGGTCCTCGCCGGCAAGCAACCTTGCCGCAGCAGGTCGCAACGCACTTAGCTTGCTGAGTGTACTCGGAAACGAGGCAAGGGCGCGACACTTGTCGCAGCTCACTTAAATCGTTGAGTGAACTCGAAAACAAGATAAGGGTGCGGCAAGCCACGGGTAGGTTCCTCCGCGCACAGGTTTTCCATATAAAGTGTGATCGTTCAAGGAAGACAACCAAAATTTAAAATTTGAACTGGTCAAATTCTAACAACTTATCTTTCATAAGCTGCTTGCTCATGTTGTTTGCTTTCCGGTAAGGCTCTTCTCACTTGAACGGCACCTAGTTCCTCCTCCATCTCCTCCCCCCCCGGCAAACTTGTGCGCGAGGAGCGTCCCTTCTGCCTGAGAGAAAAAGGAAAAGGAGAGGAAAACAAGCATGTCGCCTTTCGGCGTAATAGTGCTTACCGAGTATCTAAGTGTTGCATCAAATGCCAAATAAAACATGCAAATAGCAAAGAGAAGCATGCAAAAGGCAATCGATGCGAAAACACGAAATCTTTACTGATGCACGGGGTCTGCGCCCGGCTTTGTACAAAGGGTTACATGCAACAGCGGCAAAGCTTGTACAAAAGGTGGTTGCCGGAGCGGATCACGGCAACCGCGCCTTAGGGGTGAAACTTGCGAAGATGCTCTATGTTCCAGGAGTTGCTCACCGGTAAGCCTTCTTCGGTCTCGAGGCGGACAGCGCCGGGCCTCGTAACTTGTCTCACCCGATAAGGGCCTTCCCACTTCGGCGTCAACTTGTTGGAATTCTTGGCGGACTGAACACGCCGAAGAACAAGGTCGCCTTCCTCGAGCCTCCTGGCCTTGACTTTGCGGCTATGGTAGCGGCGCAAAGCTTGCTGGTATCGAGCAGCTCGTACAGCAGCCTGGAGACGTCCCTCCTCAAGGAGCAATGCGTCATCTTGCCGCAGTTGCTCTTGCTCGAGCTCATCATAAGCGAGCACTCGAGGAGATCCGTATACGAGTTCCGTGGGGATAACTGCTTCTGCCCCGTAGACTAGGGCAAAGGGTGTCTGTCCGGTGGCTCGATTCGGTGTCGTTCTGATTGACCAAAGAGCCGCCGGGAGCTCCTCTATCCAATTCCTTCCGCACTTGCGCAGCCTGTCAAAGGTCCTTGTCTTGAGTCCGCGCAGCACTTCAGCATTTGCCCTCTCCGCTTGACCGTTGCTCCTCGGATGAGCAACAGAAGCGAAACAGACCTTGGCGCCAAGGTCTTGGACGTACTGCATGAAGGTGCGACTAGTGAATTGCGTACCGTTGTCGGTGATGATCCTGTTAGGGATCCCGAAACGGCAAACAATCGACCTGAAGAACCTGACTGCTGACTGTGCTGTCACCTTTCTCACCGGCTCCACTTCTGGCCACTTTGTGAACTTGTCGATTGCAACGTACAAGTACTCAAAGCCCCCGACAGCACGAGGGAAAGGGCCGAGGATATCGAGCCCCCAGACCGAGAAGGGCCAGGACAAAGGGATTGTTTGGAGAGCTTGAGCTGGCTGATGTATTTGCTTTGCATGGAACTGGCACGCTTCACACTTGGTTACTAGTGCAGTTGCATCTTGGAGGGCTTCTTGCCAAAAGAACCCTTGCCGGAAAGCTTTCCCGGCAAGTGCCCTTGCGCCAATGTGGTGGCCGCATATGCCTCCGTGTATTTCTGCCAACAGCTTCTGTCCATCTTCCCTGGAGATGCACTTCAACCTGACACCATTGAGTCTTCTTCTGTACAGCTCGTTATCCACAAACTGATACATACTTGACTGCCTGGTTATCTTCTCTATCTCTTGAGGGTCGTCGGGAAGTTCTCCAGTTTGTAGAAAACGGACGATCTGCTGCGCCCATGCCGGAGCCCGGGGCTCGACGGCAAGGACTAAAGGCTCGAGGGCCGCTGCGGGAACCCCAGCTTCTACGGCGAAGACCTCTGGTTCTGCCGGAGCTGACGGTCCCCCGGCAAGCTCGCCGGGGCGAGGCTTGTCGGGAACACTTGCTTCAACTGCACAAGCCCGAGGGCTCGCAGGAGCAAGCTGTTCCTCAGCGTTGTCGTTGATCTTGGGAACCTTGGCGGCGGGTTCAGGAAGATCCGCCGGCAAGTAGTCGCCAGAGACCAACTTTCTCTTCTTGGACTGCCCAATTGATGGTGTAACTGATGGTTGAGTCAGCTTGAGCAAAAAGGTCCCTGGTTCCACAGGTAACTTCATCGCAGCACACTTTGAAAGGCCATCTGCAATTTCATTCTGAGCTCTCGGGACATGCTCCATCTGCAGACCTTCAAAGTGCTCTTCAAGCTTCCTCACTTCATCTACATATGCTTCCATCAAAGGGCTCTGGTAGCTCTTGTTGACTTGCCGGACCACCAACTGAGAATCTCCACGTACAATCAGCTTTCTGATCCCAAGTTCAGCCGCAAATCTGAGGCCGGCGAGCAAGCCTTCATACTCTGCAGTATTGTTTGTCGCTTGCTCTCTTGGGAAGTGCATCTGGATAATATACTTGAGGTGTTCTCCGGTGGGCGCAATGAGTACTACGCCAGCACCGGCGCCTTGCAGCGAAAAGGCACCATCAAAGTACATTACCCATTCACTTGTCGCTTCTTGCACGGGTACGCTCGTTTCTTGAACTTCTTCTTCTGGCGTTGGGGTCCACTCAGCGATGAACTCTGCCAAAGCTCGGCTCTGTATGGTTGAAGTACTTTCAAACTTGAGTCCGAAGCTTGACAGTTCCAGTGCCCACTCGACGATCCTGCCTGTTGCCTCTGGATTGTGCAATATCCTCTTTAATGGAAAGCGAGTGACCACTGTTATCTCATGGGCTTGGAAGTAGTGGCGCAGCTTTCTCGAGGCCATGAGAAGGCCGAAAAGCAACTTTTGCACACCAGAGTACCTTGATCTAGCCCCCTGGAGAAGGGAACTTACAAAATACACTGGGCGCTGCACCATCTTCTTCCGCACCTCTCCTTGTTCCTGCGCAGAGTCTTCCTTGTCGGGGCCAGAGCTTGTCGGGACAGCCCCCTGCTTGTCGCTGGATTCGCTTGCCGGTGGTGTGACCTCCTCGTCGGACTCTCTCTCCGCTACTAACGCAGCACTAACCACCTGGTTGGTTGCCGCCAAATACAGCAGCAACTTTTCCTGTGGTCTAGGTGCGACAAGTATTGGAGGAGAGGAAAGGTACCGTTTCAAATCTTGCAGCGCTGCCTCCGCTTCCGGAGTCCACTTCATGGGACCTGCCTTCTTCAAGATTTTGAAAAAAGGCAGGGCGCGTTCTGCAGATTTAGAAACGAACCTACTGAGGGCAGCCACACAACCTGCAAGCCTCCTGACATCCTTGACTCGCCTCGGGGCTTCCATCTGCTCGATGGCTTTGATCTTGTCGGGGTTGGCTTCAATCCCCCTCTGTGATATAAAGAACCCGAGAAGCTTGCCGGAGGGAACTCCAAAGACGCACTTCTCGGGGTTCAGCTTGAGTTGTATCCTGCGCAGGTTCTGAAACGTTTCTTCTAAGTCTTGAATCAGTGTTTCTTTGCTCTTGCTCTTCACCACGATGTCATCCATGTAGGCTTCTACATTCTTGTGGATCTGTGGCTCAAAAGCAGTGTACACTACCCTTGCAAAAGTTGAGCCTGCATTCTTCAGTCCAAATGGCATGCGGATAAAGCAATATGTGCCACATGGAGTGATAAATGCAGTCTTCTCTTCATCTTCCTTAGCCATGAAAATCTGGTGATAGCCTGAGTATGCATCAAGAAAACAGAGTAGCTCACATCCGGCAGTGGAGTCAACGATCTGGTCAATGCGCGGCAAAGGGAAGGGATCCTTGGGACATGCTTTATTGACATCAGTGAAGTCTATACACAGCCTCCACTTCCCGTTGGCTTTGCGCACGACGACTGGGTTTGCCAACCACGTCGGATGGATCACACCTCTAACTAGGCCTGCTGCCTCTAGCTTCTTGATCTCCTCGTTGATGAACTCTTGGCGCTCCACGGCTTGCTTCCTTACTTTTTGCTTGATGGGCCGCGCATGAGGGCAGACAGCAAGCTTGTGCTCAATCACCTTCCTGGGAACACCGGGGATGTCAGATGGTTGCCAAGCAAACACATCGACATTCGCCCGCAGGAAGGCGACGAGCGCGCTTTCCTATTTGCTGTCAAGGGTGGCACTGATGGTGAAGGTACCACCAGTGCCATCCTCCCTTGCGGACACCTTCTTGGTTGCCGGAGGAGCAGCCATTCCTTTCTTGCTCTTGCCGGTGGAGCTCGATGGAACGTCCTCGACGGCAGCGCAGCACTCCGAAGAGGTGCGGTTGCCGGAGTGGGTCCCAGAGCACTTGCCGGACTTGGTCTTCGTCTTCTTCCCCCCGGGAGCTTCAGCGGCAAGAGTATCCTTCTCGGCCGCAGCTGCCGCATCCCGGTAGATCTTGTCGGCGCAAATAAGCGCATCTTTCTTGTCGCTGTGGACAGTGATGACGCTTATCGGCCCCGGCATCTTCAGCACGTTGTAGGCGTAGTGGGAAGCTGCCATGAACTTGGCGAGGGCGGGACGGCCGAGTATTCCATTGTAGGGCAATGGAATATCAGCAACGTCAAAGGTGATGCGCTCAGTCCTGAAGTTGAGCTCCCCGCCAAAGGTCACCGGCAGAGTAATCTTTCCCTTGGGCTTGCTCCTTCCCGGGTTGATTCCTTGGAATGAACCGGTCTCTTCGAGCTCGCCGTCTTGAATCTGGAGTTTCTTGATCACAGCAGAGGAGATCAAGTTCAGCCCGGCCCCGCCGTCAACCAACATTTTGGTGACCTTGAGGTTGCGGATGGTGGGGGAAACCAGCATCGGCAAGTGCCCGACCGCCGTGGTGCGGTCAGGGTGATCCTCAAGGTCAAAAATGATGGGCGTGCTGGACCATTTGAGGAGCCTGTGCGACTCCACGGGCGGCTCCGCTGCATTCACCTCACGCACCCACTGTTTCAGTTGGCGGTGGGAGGTGTGCAGGGAGGCGCCACCGTCGACGCACAGGACCTCCGTGGCCTTCTGGAACTCCTGCTCGCTGTTCTCGTCGTCCTCCATGTCTTCATCGTTGTCTTCGTCGTTGTCGCGGCCCCGGGGAGGTCGATCTCCTTGCCGCTGCTTGGCCTTGCCGCGGCGTCCTCCCCGGCCATTGAATGGCCGCTTCTTGCTGGGCTCTTCCCCGCCACCTTGGGCCTTCTCCTTGTCGCGCCTCTCGTACTCAGCTTTTTGCTGCTCGACGAGGTACTCGACGCGCTTGCAGTTGGAGAGGTCGTGACCCTTGGTGCGGTGAATCTTGCAGTATTGCTTGTCGGAGCTACCCGGCTTGTCGGCCGCCGCCGCAGGGGCAGGCTCCTTGCCGGAGCCGCCAGCCTGCGCTTGCTTGGCGGGGGCCTCCTTGCCGGACTTCTCGACGGCAAGCACTTCCTTCTTGCCCTTCTTCCTGTTGTTCCGCCGCCGGCTCTTCTTTGCCGGGGCGCCGTCGTCGCTGTCGCTTCCCCCTGCGCCAGCATCCTCCCCGGGGAGTTTCCTCCCCTCTTCTGCACGGGCGCACTTGTCGGCAAGAGCGTAGAGCTCGCTGACGTCCCTGATCTTGGTCATCGCCATCTCCTCACGCATGCGGCGGTTACGCACGTTCTGATGGAACGCGCTGATAACCGCAGCAGGGTGAACGTCTGGGATGTTGTGCTGTACCCGGCTGAAGCGTTGGATATACTTGCGCAGGGGTTCGCCTTCCTTCTGGGCCAGAATGTGGAGATCGCTCTCCTGGCCATGGGGTTTGTGGCCGCCGGTGAAGGCGCCAACAAACTGATGGCAGAGGTCGGCCCAAGAAGAGATAGAGCCTTCCGGCAAGTGCATGAGCCACGAACGGACGTTCGGCTTCAGCACGAGCGGGAAGTAGTTGGCTAGGATCTTCTCGTCGCGCCCCCCGGCAGCTTGCACTGCTATGGTGTAGACGCTGAGAAACTCCGAGGGGTGCGTCTTGCCGTCGTACTTCTCCGGTACGTCGGGCTTAAAGTTCTTCATGCTGGGCCACTGGACGCGCCGCAGCTCGCGGGTGAACGCAGGGCAGCCTGCCGCGTACGGCAAGTCGCCTGGTTCACCGGGCGCGGATGCGTCGACAGCGTTCCCAGCTCTCTTGTCGGATTGTCGCCGAGCTTCTCGGCGGCGCTCGATCGTGGTCCGAGCGTCTTCATCTCGCCGGTCGTCGAGGACCTGGCGCTGGTCCCGACGGGCCCGCGGGTCCGACGAGGCTGTGGAGCCGTCGTCGGGGTTGTTCCGGCGGGGCGGCGTCTTCTGCTTCTGCGGCGGGGAGTGCACGCTTGTCGCACCCCCGGCAGTCTTGTCGCCGATAGCCTTCGTCTTCTCGGCCTGCCGCGGCCGTGAGGCCGACGGCTGTTGCGGAGAGTCGTTGTTGGCGAAGTCTATCAGGCTCCGGATAGTGGCCCTCCATTCCTCGGCCTTGTCGGCCGCTGGAGGAAAATCGAGGAGCAGCTGCGCCCTTGCGAGCGCTTCTGCCGGAGTAGTGGGGAACGCGGGCGAGCGGTGCGAGGAGCGGGATACGCTCGGACTTCTAACAACGTTAGAAGGAGCGGGGTCCCGTGCCGGCGCCTTCGCTTTGCTTGTGCCCGGACGGGGGTCCGGGGCGTCCCGCGAACCTCCAGTATGGCCTTGTCCCAGCAAGCGGATACCACCTCCAGTGGTATGGCGCTGCGGGGTCGTTGTGTGCTGCGATGGACGTGGCGCGTCCACGGAGACCGAAGTACGGTCGTCCGTCCTGTTCTTGGATCTGGTGGCACCGTGAGTGTCCTCGCCGGCAACCACCCTTCCGACGGCGTCTCCCCCGCCCACCGTTGGCTCTGGTGGTGGCGGGTGAGACGCAGACGGGCCTCCGACCTCCGAAGGCTTCTTCTTCGGGGCCATGGAGTTGCCGCTGATGGAGTTGCTGATGAAGCTTGGAGAGGTTGATGAAGATTGCGCCCGCGCGAACGCCGGATCAGGTTCGCACAACCTCGACGCCCCCTACCTGGCGCGCCAAAGATGTCGGGGGAAACTGTCCACCACGAACACCTATGGGACCGGAGTCCCTTGTCTGTGCGGTACGAGGGCGGAGGGAGCACGAAGAGCAGATCGAGGCAGACGCGCGGGCAGTTTTACCCAGGTTCGGGCCGCACGGATGCGTAAAACCCTACTCCTGCCTTGGTTGTGTATTGAATTGGGCGCTCGGAGCTTGAAGAAGCAGCTACACGAGCATGAGAATGATCTAGGTTTCGAACCCCCTCCACGTTGTGCATGGGCCTCCTTTTATAGTGCAAGGGGTCACCGACAGGTGTCAACGTAGGAGAAAGGGGTAAAAATGTAAAAGATGTGGTAGTTGTAACAGTGCGGGAACAGTGGAGCTACAGTACAGAACAGTGGCCTATACCTACTCTAACAGTGGGGGACAAGGGCATTTAATGCCCGTCGCCGTCGACCCCAAAAGCTCCCGCCGTTGCGTCTCCGTTTGCCACGGCGATGGATCCACTGCCGTGGAGTGCCACCGTGTCCCCCAGGCTGCACAGCCATCCGCCACGCGTCCCTGGAGTGGCCCCAGGGCGACGCGTGGGCCGATGAGCTGGAGCGCGGGCACACAGCGCACCTCCCCCGGCAAGCACCTTGCCGGGGATCTCGATCTTGCCGGGCCCGGAAGCTTGCCGCTCCCCGAGCCCTTGCCGGGTCTTCTAAGATAAAATCTTCTATTCGTCCTGACAAGCTCCTCTTGCCAGGGCCTCGTGCTAGTTAAGCAATCTTGAGCCTGGGACGGCCTTCCCGGCAAGCTCCTCTTGCCGGGGTCTTGGTCTTCTGTCTTGTATACTTTGTTTTTGAATGGTTAGATAAGGACCAGGAAGGTCTCCGGCGAGCCAGCAGTAAACCTTGCCGCGGGAAGCTGCAACTGCCCGTGCACAAGTTGGGGTACTGAGGTACCCCTACCTTAGTACACCGACATTGTATCTTTGCATTTCATATTTGTGCCAAGTATAGCCTCTGATTGCTAGAAAGTTCAAAAGTTGTGAGGTGCTGTCCAGGAAACAGATTCTGTCCTTGGATAGAAAAATTCGTATAAAATCACCAGATCACATTTTTGGTCTGAATTTTTTCTACAGCGTTCTCTATATAATTGTCTTTCGTGCGTCTGTTCTGAGTTTTTTGATTTGAGTTGCAGAAGTGCCCCGAACAGATCTATTACTACCTGCTGTTCTGTTTTTCACAGATTCTGTCCTGTTTTGCCTTTCCTTCATTTTGCGAACCAAGAGCTTGCTTTTTCTTTGCAAAAACCTTTTGGCAATCTTGAGAAACAGTAGAACTTCAAGAATATCTTTATTTCCAGAAAGGAACAATTATTTTATTAAGGGTACTAACCTCGCTAATCAGATTATGATGAGTTATGTATGAAGGGAGTTTTCAAGTGTGCGAGGGAAGATGATAAAAAGATTCAGGAGTGTCAAGCGCTCAAGCTTGGGGATGCCCCCGTGCACCCCCAAGAAATATTCAAGGATACTCAAGCGTCTAAGCTTGGGGATGCCCCCGTGCATCCCCTTCTCCATCAACATTATAAGTTCGTCTTTCGTTTCGCTATATTTTTATCACTTCATGTGTTATGTGCTATGCTTGGAGCGTCTTGCTTTTAGTTTTCTTTTTAGTTTTTCATAACGAGTCGGAACTCAGCGTTCTTTATGTGGGAGAGAAACACGCTCCACTTCTTCCTAGAACATAACATAGAATTTTCATGTCTATCTATGCTGTGTGTGTTCTTTGTCTTTAAATAGCTACTATCATGCTCTGCTCTTAGTATTCATGCTTATCTTTTCAAAGAGCTTTTGTTTAGTTGGTTGCTTGAACTCTCTTTAATTATCATGCTTATCGTATTAAGAGAGTTTGCTTCCGTTGCATTGGTTGATATGTCTATGATAAAGATGCTACGTGCATAATGGCGCTTAGTAGTTCAGGTTTTCTTATGGTTAATCTCAAATAGCTGGGGGGTTCCCAATGTGTTATTGGAGTACCAACGTGATTTGTTTGCCTATGATGTGGTATGGTTTAGTAACATCTTCCTTCAAGAATTTATTTTGATTGACTTGGCGTATGCTCATGCATATTTAAGACTGTAAAGAAAGTCTGTCAAGCCTTGATGATCTTTTATTTCTGAGTAGCGATATAACTACCATGTCTGATTCAATATTGCTTTGTCGCTCTGCATGATTATGACCGTCATTGCTATCTTAGTTGGTCGCTCCCAGTCTTTTGCTAACCTCCACCTGTACTAAGCGAACTAACTTTGCAATACATAGCTTATGGGAAAGTAGCTTAAAAACTATTGTGGTAAAGAATATGTTGCTTATGTATCTTATTTCTTATAAGTTGCTTGTTGAGCGGTAACCATGTTTCTGGGGACGCCATCAACTGTCACACTTTTGTTGAATATCATGTGAGTTGCTATGCATGTTCGTCTTGTCTGAAGTAAGGGTGATTTGCCATGGGTTGAATGAGTATGCATATTGTTAGAGAAGAACATTGGGCCGCCAACCAAAGCCATGTATCATGGTGGAAGTTTTAGCTTGGACATTAATCCTCAATCTCTTATGAGAATATGCTTATGCATTAAAGAGGAGTCCATCATCTATTTTCTATGTTGTCCCGGTATGGATGTCCTCAAGTTGAGATCTATCAAAAACGAGAAATCAAATGCGATCTATCTCCTTGGACCTTTGTACAGGTGGCATAGAGGTACCCCTTTGTGACACTTGGTTGAAACATATGTAATGCAATGATAACCCATGGAAATCCGAGCTAATTAGGACAAGGTGCGAGCACTATTGGTATTCGATGCATGAGGCTTGCAACTTATAGGATGTCTTATGCATGACACATATGAAGTACTACTACCGTTGACAAAATTGCTTCTATATTTTCAAAATAAAAAAGCTCTAGCACATAACCATTCTTTTACTTTTATGTTGAGTCTCCACCTTCTATTTAAAGCACCAACTACTGAGAGCATGATTGTCATTCTGAGTGTAATGTGCATTGTCCCAAAGTAGCATTGTCTTTTGCATGATTGTGATATCGTTTATTTTGAAATCATTGTATCTAGTCATCACTTAAACCTTGAAGGTGCCCCTGCATTTATGTTTTGCTTCACTAAAGGGGCCAAGCTAGATATCACTTTATCATATTTGCACATCATGTTCATTGCAAATCTTTTTGATGTTTCAGTTTCATGTTGTAAAACTTTCAGTCATTTGTGATTTTCTCATGAGGCAACTTAATTACTATAGAATCATTGTCTCAGTAAGCTTTTGTCATATGACTATGAAAAAGTCCTATATGGTTAATAGCATGTCACCACAGAAATTATTCTTGTTATCATTTACCTACTCGAGGACGAGCAGGAATTAAGCTTGGGGATGTTGATACGTCCAAAACGTATCTATAATTTCTGCTTGCTCCATGCCACTTTTGGGTGATATTGCTATGATATTTACATACTTCCATACACTTTTAATCATATTTGGACTAACCTACTAATCCAGTGCACCCCAGTGCCAGTTTCTGTTTTCGGCTGTTTTTGTATTTCAGGTTTTCACGTTACGAGAACTGCCAGGAAAAATCCAGAAAAATTATATAAAAAATCAGCGTTCCAAAACCTACCTTGCGCCCGAAGGAAAGCCAAGGGGGGCACCAGGGCTCCAGGCACCCTGGCGCCCCCCCCCCCCTGGGCCGCGCCGGGGGGGCGCCTGGGCCCCCCGAGCCCCGTCTGGTGCCCCCCTTTGGCATATATTTAGAGCGTCCTTCGAAACCCTCGGGATGGGAACTCTTTTTCGCGATCTCATCTCTGTTCCGCCGCCGCCGCCGCTTCCAAGATCGGGAGCACCAGGAGAACTCCTCCCGGCACCCTACCGGAGGGGAGGATCACCATCGGGAGCCTCTCCACCACCATGGACGCCTCCCGGATGAGTTGTGAGTAGTCTCCCTTGGACCATGAGTCCATGACCAGTAGCTATGTGATGTTCTCCTCCCGTTCTTGTGCTTCACTAATTAGTCCTTGTGAGCTACCCTACATGATCGAGGCACATATGTAATCCTTATGCTGTTGCTATGATGAGTTTGCTGGGATCCGATGGATTATGAGATTATGTTCAGATTGTGATTGAGTAATATATTTGATCTACCTCTTTTATATTTATGTTCATAAGTAATTCTTGCATGTTCTCCGTTGTTATTTATTGCTTTGGCCAAGTAGTAGGTAGTGACTCCAAGAGGGAACGTTATGCTCGATTGTGGGTTCATGCCCCTCGATGACTAGCTTGAGTGACAGAAACATGAGTCTAGGGGATGTGCTGTTGCCACAAGGGGGAAAACAACGGTGCTTGTGCCCGCGGGTGCAAGGATTGTTTACTTTACGCAAAGTTCTTTTAATGCAGTTGTCTGTTGCTTTGAGTTTACACTATGGGTGGGGCTCGCAACTTAATACCAGCAAGATGTTCTGGATAGATATCTCAAGGTGGATGATTAGTAGTAGATATTGATGGATTTCGGTCTACTTACTTTGGCGTACCGCCCATGCTTTGAACCTCAACCTTTCTTGCAATGTAGTCAGCATTGGTTTGCGTTCGTGGTCCTGTCAATTGCCCAGCTGTAATTCGTTTACCTCACATAGCTGTTTTATCGTCTTTTGGGAGAGAGACATCACTAGTGAACATCATGAGACTCCGGTCCATATTACCATCATTGATCACATCCGCTATTTACTTTCCGCTTTTACTTACTATTGCAAACATTATCTATCACTACTATCATTTGCGTTTAATCCTTTGTGAACTACAAGGCCGGAGGGATTGACAACCTCTCTGTACTCGTTGGGAGCAAAGTTATTTGTATCTGTGTGCAGGTCCACGTTGATTGATAATATCTGGCGCCGTTAGCAGTTGACACCTACTCGTTGAACCTAGGAGTCTCTGGGGATTCGATCCTTGGCATCTTTGCTAAGGGAAAAACTTCCACAACACTGCATCTCACACCTTCCACTTGGGGTAACCAACGAGGGGTTAGAGGCCCATCATAGCCAACACAAATACATCATTCTATTACATTGCAAGGATCATGATAACGTGGCTTAATACAAACTTTAACCGAAGGCTAGTCCAAATAAGGTGTCAATACATTAGAAACATAAATAACTTCGTAGAGTCCCATTTACGCCATAGGCGAATCATGTCGAGTGGAGACTCGCGACCCTATGATAACCCACAAGTGTAGGGGGTCGCAACAGTTTTCGAGGGTAAAGTATTAAACCCAAATTTGTTGATTCGACACAAGGGGAGCCAAAGAATACTCTTAAGTATTAGCATCTGAGTTGTCAATTCAGCCACACCTGGAAACTTAGTATCTACAGCAAGATAGTGTAGTAGCAAAGTAATATGATAGTGGCGGTAGCAGCAACAAAGGTAACGATAATGTTTTTGTAGTTTTTGTAATAGTAGCAACGGAAAAGTAAATAAGCGACAAGCAATATAGGAAAAGCTCGTAGGCATTGGATCGGTGATGGGAAATTATGTCGGATGCAATTCATCATGTAGAAGTTATAACTGTTGGGGAACGTAGCAGAATTCAAAAAAATTCCTACGCTTCACCAAGATCAATCTAAGGAGTCTTCTAGAAACGAGCAAAGGAGTGCATCTACATACCGTTTGTAGATCGCGAGCGGAAGCGTTCAAGGGAACGTGGATGATGGAGTCGTACTCGTCGTGATCATCGTCACCGATGATCCCAGCGCCGAACGGACGGCACCTCCGCGTTCAACACACGTACGGTACAGCGACGTCTCCTCCTTCTTGATCCAGCAAGGGGGGGAGAGGTTGATGGAGGTCCAGTAGCACGACGGCGTGGTGGAGGATGCAACGGGAAAAGCTGCAGGGCTTCGCCGAGACCCTGCGGGAGGAGTTGGAGGTGTAACGGGGGGGGGAGAGGCGCCAGGGGCTGAGGTGTGGCTGCCCTCTCTACCCCCCACTATATATAGGGGGCCAGGGGGGCGCCGGCCCTAGGAGATCCAATCTCCTAGGGGCGGCGGCCAAGGGGGGTATCTTGCCCCCCAAGCCAAAGGGGGGCGCCCCCACCCCTAGGGTTTCAACCCTAGGCGCAGGGGGAGGCCCATGGGGGGTGCGCCAGCCCACTAGGGGCTGGTCCCCCTCCCCCTACGGCCCACGGGGCCCTCCGGGATGGGTGGCCCCACTCGGTGGACCCCCGGGACCCTTTCGGTGGTCCCGGTACACTATCGGTGACCCCCGGAACTCTCCCGATGGCCGAAACTGGACTTCCTATATATCATTCTTTACCTCCGGACCATTCCGGAACTCCTCGTGACATCTGGGATGTCATCCGGGACTCCGAACAACATTCGGGTTTCCGTGTGCATATATCTCTTCAACCCTAGCATCACCGAACCTTAAGTGTGTAGACCCTACGGGTTCGGGAGACACGTAGACATGACCGAGACGACTCTCCGGTCAATAACCAACAGCGGGATCTGGATACCCATGTTGGTTCCCACGTGTTCCTCGATGATCTCATCGGATGAACCACAATGTCAAGGATTCACTTAATCCCGTATGTAATTCCCTTTGTCTATCGGTATGGTACTTGCCCGAGATTCGATCGTCGGTATACCGATACCTTGTTCAATCTCGTCATGGCAAGTCTCTTTACTCATTCCGTAGTCCATCATCCCGTGACTAACTCCTTAGTCACTTTGAGCTCATTATGATGATGTCTTACCGAGCGGGCCCAGAGATACCTCTCCGTCATACGGAGTGACAAATCCCAGTCTCGGTTCGAACCAACTCAACAGACACTTTCAGAGATACCCGTTGCGTACCTTTATAGCTACCCAGTTACGTTGTGACGTTTGGCACACCCAAAGTATTCCTACGATATCCGGGAGTTTCACAACCTCATGGTCTAAGGAACAGATACTTGACACTGGAAAAGCTTAAGCATTACGAACTACACGATCTTGTGCTAGGCTTAGGATTGGGTCTTGTCCATCACATCATTCTCCTAATGATGTGATCCCGTTATCAATGACATCCAATGTCCATGGTCAGGAAACCGTGACCATCTGTTGATCAACGAGCTAGTAACTAGAGGCTCACCAGGGACACGTTGTGGTCTATGTATTCACACATGTATCGTTGTTTCCGTACAATACAATTCAAGCATGAATAACAGACAATTACCATGAACAAGGAAATATAATAATAATCCTTTTATTATTGCCTCTAGGGCATATTTCAAACAGTCTCCCACTTGCACTAGAGTCAATAATCTAGTTACATTGTGATGAATCGAACACCCATAGAGTTCTGGTGTTGATCATGTTTTGCCCGTGGAAGAGGTTTAGTCAACGGATCTGCAACATTCAGATCTGTGTGCACTTTACAAATATCTATGTCTCCATCTTGAACATAATTCGAGATGGAGTTGAAACGGCACTTGATGTGCTTGGTCTTCTTGTGAAACCTGGGCTCCTTGGCAATGGCAATAGCTCCAGTGTTGTCATAGAAGAGAGTCATCGGGCTTGACGCGCTTGGAATGACTCCTAGGTTGGTGATGAACTCCTTCATCCAGACTCCTTCTTGCGCTGCTTCGCAAGCAGCTATGTACTCCGCTTCACATGTAGAATGCGCCACGACGCTCTGCTTGCAACTGCACCAGCTGACTGCTCCACCATTCAAAATATACACGTATCCGGTTTGTGACTTGGAGTCATCCAGATCTGTGTCGAAGCTAGCATCGACGTAACCCTTTACGACGAGCTCTTCGTCACCTCCATAAACGAGAAACATATCCTTAGTCCTCTTCAGGTACTTCAGGATGTTCTTGACCGCTGTCCAGTGCTCCATACCGGGATCACTTTGGTACCTCCCTACCAAACTTATGGCAAGGTTCACATCAGGTCTGGTACACAACATGGCATACATAATAGAACCTATGGCTGAGGCATAGGGGATGACACTCATCTTTTCTCTATCTTCTGCCGTGGTCGGGGACTGAGCCGTGCTCAATCTCATACCTTGCAAAACAGGCAAGAACCCCTTCTTGGACTGATCCATATTGAACTTCTTCAATATCTTGTCAATGTATGTGCTTTCTGAAAGACCAATGAGGCGTCTTGATCTATCTCTATAGATTTTGATGCCTAATATGTAAGCAGCTTCTCCAAGGTCCTTAATTGAAAAACTCTTATTCAAGTAGGCCTTTATGCTCTCCAAGAATTCTATATCATTTCCCATCAGTAGTATGTCATCCACATATAATATGAGAAATGCTATAGAGCTCCCACTCACTTTCTTGTAGATACAGGCTTCTCCCCAAGTCTGTATAAAGCCAAACGCTTTGATCACATCATTAAAGCGAATATTCCAACTCCGAGATGCTTGCACCAGCCCGTAGATCGAGCGCTGGAGCTTGCATACCTTGTTAGCATTCTGTGGATCGACAAAACCTTCCGGCTGCATCATATACAGCTCTTCCTTGAGGAAGCCATTAAGGAATGCCGTTTTGACGTCCATCTGCCATATCTCATAATCATAGAATGCGGCAATTGCTAACATGATTCGGACGGACTTTAGCATCGCTACGAGAGAAAAAGTCTTGTCGTAGTCAATCCCTTGAACTTGTCGATAACCCTTAGCGACAAGCCGAGCCTTATAGATGGTCACATTACCATCCGCGTCTGTCTTCTTCTTAAATATCCATTTATTTTCTATGGCGTGCCTCTCATCGGGCAAGTCCACCAAAGTCCATACTTTATTTTCATACATGGATCCTATCTCGGATTTCATGGCTTCAAGCCATTTATTGGAATCCGGGCCCGCCATCGCTTCTTCATAGTTCGAAGGTTCACCGTTGTCTAACAACATGATTTCCATGACAGGTTACCGTACCACTCTGGTGCGGAACGTGTCCTTGTGGACCTTCGAAGTTCAGTAGTAACTTGATCTGTATCTTCATGATCATCATCATTAACTTCCTCCCTTATCGGTGCAGGCACCTCAGGAACAATTTCCCGCACTGCGCTACTTTCCGGTTCGGGAGGGGTGACTGTCACCTCATCAAGTTCTACTTTCCTCCCACTCACTTCTTTTGAGAGAAACTCTTTCTCCAGAAAGGATCCATTCTTGGCAACAAAGACTTTGCCTTCGGATCTGAGGTAGAAGGTGTACCCAATCGTTTCCTTTGGGTATCCTATGAAGACGCATTTTTCCGATTTGGGTTCGAGCTTCTCAGGTTGAAGTTTCTTGACATAAGCATCGCAACCCCAAACTTTCAGAAATGACAGCTTAGGTTTCTTGCCAAACCAAAGTTCATACGGTGTCGTCTCAACGGATTTCGACGGAGCCCTATTTAAAGTGGATGCGGCAGTCTCTAAAGCATAACCCCAAAAAGATAGCGGTAATTCGGTAAGAGACATCATAGATCGCACCATGTCTAACAGAGTATGATTTCGACGTTCCTATACACCATTACGCTGAAGTGTTCCGGGCGGTGTCAATTGTGAAACAATTCCACAGTTCATTAGGTGCGTGCCAAATTCATGACTTAAATATTCACCCCCACGATCCGATCGTAAGAACTTTATTTTTCTCTCACGTTGATTCTCAACCTCATTCTGAAATTCCTTGAACTTTTCAAAGGTCTCAGACTTGTGTTTCATCAAGTAGACATACCCATATCTACTCAAGTCATCCGTGAGGGTGAGAACATAATGATAGCCTCCACGAGCTTCAACACTCATTGGACCGCACACATCGGTATGTATTATTTCCAATAAGTTGGTCACTCGCTCCATTGTTTCGGAGAACGGAGTCTTGGTCATCTTGCCTAAGAGGCATGGTTCGCACGTGTCAAATGATTCATAATCAAGAGACTCTAGAAGTCCATCTACATGGAGCTTCTTCATGCGTTTGACACCAATATGACCAAGGCGGCAATGCCACAAGTATGTGGAACTATCATTGTCAACTTTACATATTTTGGCATTCACACTATGAATATGTGTATCATCACGTTCGAGATTCATCAAAAATAAACCATTGACCAGCGGGGCATGACCATAAAACATATCTCTCAAATAAATAGAACAACCATTATTCTCGGATTTAAATGAGTAGCCATCTCACATCAAACGAGATCCAGATACAATGTTCATGCTCAAAGCTGGTACTAAATAACAATTATTAAGGTTTAAAACTAATCCCGAGGGTAGATGTAGAGGTAGCGTGCCGACGGCGATCACATCGACCTTGGAACCATTCCCGACGCGCATCATCACCTCGTCCTTCGCCAGTCTCCGTTTATTCCGCAGCTCCTGCTTTGAGTTACAAATGTGAGCAACTGCACCGGTATCAAATACCCAGGAGCTACTACGAGCGCTGGTAAGGTACACATCAATAACATGTATATCACATATACCTTTGACGTTGCCGACCTTCTTGTCTGCTAAGTATTTGGGGCAGTTCCACTTCCAGTGACCCGTTCCCTTGCAATAAAAGCACTCAGTCTCAGGCTTGGGTCCATACTTTGGCTTCTTCCCGGTAACTGGCTTACTGAGCGCGTCAACTCCTTTGTCGTCCTTATTGAAGTTCTTCTTACCCTTGCCCTTCTTGAACTTAGTGGTTTTATTCACCATCAACACTTGATGCTCTTTCTTGATCTCCACCTCCGCTGATTTCAGCATTGAATAAACCTTGGGAATGGATTTCTCCATCCCTTTCCTATTGAAGTTCAACACGAAGCTCTTGTAGCTAGGTGGGAGCGACTGAAGGATTCTGTCAACGACCGCTTCGTCAGGGAGATTCATTCCCAACTGAGACAAGCGGTTGTACAACCCAGACAACTTGAGTATGTGCTCGCTGACAGAACTATTTTCCTCCATCTTACAGCTGTAGAATGCGTTGGAGACATCATATCTCTCAACTCGGGCATGAGCCTGGAAAACCATTTTCAGCTCTTGGAACATCTCATATGCTCTGTGGTGCTCAAAACGCTTTTGGAGCCCCGATTCTAAACTGTAGAGCATGCTGCACTGAACCAGGGAGTAATCATCACAATGCGACTGCCAAGCGTTCATAACATCTTGGTTTGCCGGGGCGGGAGCGTCACCTAGCGGTGCTTCTAGGACATAAGTTTTCTTGGCAGCTATGAGGATGATCCTCATGTTACGGACCCAATCCGTATAGTTGCTACCATCGTCTTTCAGCTTGGTTTTCTCTAGGAACGCGTTGAAGTTGAGGGTAACATGAGCGTGGGCCATTTGATCTACAAGAGATATTGTAAAGAATTTAGACTAAGTTCATGACAATTAAGTTCATCTAATCAAATTTAATGAACTCCCACTCAGATTGACATCTCTCTAGTCATCTAAGTAATACATGATCCGAATCGACTAGACCGTGTCCGATCGTCACGTGAGACGGACTAGTCATCAACGGTGAACATCTTCATGTTGATCATATCTTCTATACGACTCATGTTCGACCTTTCGGTCTTCCGTGTTCCGAGGCCATGTCTGTACATGCTAGGCTCGTCAAGTGAACACTAAGTGTTTTGCGTGTGTAAATCTAGCTTACACCCGTCGTATGCGAACGTTAGAGCCTATCACACCCGATCATCACGTGGTGCTTCGGAACAACGATCCTTAGCAACGGTGCACAGTTAGGGGGAACAAAATTCTTGAAATTTTAGTGAGAGATCATCTTATTTACTACCACCGTTCTAAGTAAACATGATAAACATCACATGCAATCAAATAAAGTGACATGATATGGCCAATATCATTTTGCTCCTTTGATCTCCATCTTCGGGGCACCATGATCATCTTTGTCACCGGCATGACACCATGATCTCCATCATCGTGTATTGAAGAAGTCGTCACGCCAACTATTACTTCTACTACTATGGCTAACGTTTAGCAATAAAGTAAAGTAATTACATAGCGTTTATTCAGTGACACGCAGGTCATACAATAATTAAGACAACTCCTATGGCTCCTGCCGGTTGTCATTTTCATCGACATGCAAGTCATGATTCCCTATTACAAGAACATGATCAATCTCACACATCACATATATCATTCATCACATCTTCTTGGCCATATCACATCACATATCACATGCTGCAAGAACAAGTTAGACGTCCTCTAATTGTTGTTGCAAGTTTTTACGTGGCTTCAAAAGGTTTCTAGCAAGAACGTTTCTTACCTACGCCAAAACCACAACGTGATATGTCAATTTCTATTTACCCTTCATAAGGACCCTTTTCATCGAATCCGATCCGACTAAAGTGGGAGAGACAGACACCCGCCAGCCACCTTATGCAACTAGTGCATGTCTGTCGGTGGAACCAGTCTCACGTAAGCGTACGTGTAAGGTCGGTCCGGGCCGCTTCATCCCACAATGCCGTCGAATCAAGATTGGACTAGTAGCGGCAAGAGAATTGAACAAAATCAACGCCCACAACTTGTTTGTGTTCTACTCGTGCAAGATGCCACTGTTGGGCGCAAAGACCTAGCTCAGATGCCACTGTTGGGGAACGTAGCAGAATTCAAAAAATTTCCTACGCTTCACCAAGATCAATCTAAGGAGTCATCTAGCAACGAGCAAAGGAGTGCATCTACATACCCTTTGTAGATCGCGAGCGGAAGCGTTCAAGGGAACGTGGATGATGGAGTCGTACTCGTCGTGATCCTCGTCGCCGATGATCCCAGCGCCAAACGGACGGCACCTCCGCGTTCAACACACGTACGGTATAGCGACGTCTCCTCCTTCTTGACCCAACAAGGGGGGAGGAGAGGTTGATGGAGATCCAGCAGCACGACGGCGTGGTGGTGGATGCAACGGGGAAAGCTGCAGGGCTTCGCCGAGACCCTGCGGGAGGAGTTGGAGGTGTAACGCGGGGGGGGGGGGAGAGAGGCGCCAGGGGCTGAGGTGCGGCTGCCCTCTCTCCCCCCACTATATATAGGGGGCCAGGGGGGCGCCAGCCCTAGGAGATCCAATCTCCTAGGGGGGCGGCGGCCAAGGGGGGTATCTTGCCCCCCAAGCCAAAGGGGGGCGCCCCCACCCCTAGGGTTTCAACCCTACGCGCAGGGGGGAGGCCCATGGGCGGTGTGCCAGCCCACTAGGGGTTTGTCCCCCTCCCCCTACGGCCAACAGGGCCCTCCGGGATGGGTGGCCCCGCCCGGTGGACCCCCGGGACCCTTCCGGTGGTCCCGGTACACTACCGGTGACCCCCGGAACTCTCTTGATGGCCGAAACTGGACTTCCTATATATATCATTCTTTACCTCCGGACCATTCCGGAACACCTCGTGACGTCCGGGATCTCATACGGGACTCCGAACAACATTTGGGTTTCCGTGTGCATATATCTCTATAACCCTAGCGTCACCGAACCTTAAGTGTGTAGACCCTACGGGTTCGGGAGACACGTAGACATGACCGAGACGACTCTCTGGTCAATAACCAACAACGGGATCTAGATACCCATGTTGGTTCCGACGTGTTCCTCGATGATCTCATTGGATGAACCACGATGTCAAGGATTCACTTAATCCCGTATGTAATTCCCTTTATCTATCGGTACGGTACTTGCCCGAGATTCGATCGTCGGTATACCGATACCTTGTTCAATCTCGTCATGGCAAGTCTCTTTACTCGTTCCATAATCCATCGTCCCGTGACTAACTCCTTAGTCACTTTGAGCTCATTATGATGATGTCTTACTGAGTGGGCCCAGAGATACCTCTCCGTCATACGGAGTGACAAATCCCAGTCTCGGTTCGAACCAACTCAACAGACACTTTCGGAGATACCCGTTGCGTACCTTTATAGCCACCCAGTTACGTTGTGACGTTTGTCACACCCAAAGTATTCCTACGGTATCCGGGAGTTGCACAACCTCATGGTCTAAGGAACAGATACTTGACACTGGAAAAGCTTAAGCATTACGAACTACACGATCTTGTGCTAGGCTTAGGATTGGGTCTTGTCCATCACATCATTCTCCTAATGATGTGATCCCGTTATCAATGACATCCAATGTCCATGGTCAGGAAACCGTGACCATCTGTTGATTAACGAGCTAGTAACTAGAGGCTCACCAGGGACACGTTGTGGTCTATGTATTCACACATGTATCGCTGTTTCCGTACAATACAATTCAAGCATGAATAACAGACAATTATCATGAACAAGGAAATATAATAATAATCCTTTTATTATTGCCTCTAGGTCATATTTCCAACAATAACCTAGGGTGACACAGAACTAGCTCTAGTTCATCAATGTAATGTAGGCATGTATTCCGAATATAGTCATACGTGCTTATGGAAAAGAACTTGCATGACATCTTTTGTCCTACCCTCCCGTGGCAGCGGGGTCCTATTGGAAACTAAGGGATATTAAGGCCTCCTTTTAATAGAGTACCGGACCAAAGCATTAACACATAATGAATACATGAACTCCTCAAACTAAGGTCATCACCGGGAGTGGTCCCGATTATTGTCACTTCGGGGTAGCCGGATCATAACACATAGTAGGTGACTATAGACTTGCAAGATAGGATCAAGAACACACATATATTCATGAAAACATAATAGGTTCAGATCTGAAATCATGGCACTCGGGCCCTAGTGACAAGCATCAAGCATAGCAAAGTCATAGTGATAACCCTCAACCGTAAGGGATCGAGATAGTCTTCGCAGGTAAGAATAACCCAATTTATTGATTCGACACACGGGGAGCCAAAGAGTATTTATAAGCTTTGACAGTTGAGTTGTCAATTCAACCGCACCTGAAATATACTTACTTGCAACAAAAGATAAGTGGTAACAGTGATATGATA
This sequence comes from Secale cereale, assembly GCA_902687465.1. NCBI lineage: Eukaryota > Viridiplantae > Streptophyta > Magnoliopsida > Poales > Poaceae > Secale > Secale cereale. Next base: position 1,569,652 of record LR738715.1, on the reverse strand, counting down.
GTGATGATAGTAATAGTAAAAGTAAACAGCAAAAGTAAATAGCAGTAGTAAATGACAAAAGTAGCAACTAGTGACAAGCAGGGTTTAAAACACTGTAGGCTAGGGAGATGGATGGTTGGGCGCTGCATGGATGAGATAGATTCTAACTTGGGGCACGGCACACGGAAAAGTAATGATCATCTAGGCAAATATCAAACATTAGGCATGTATCCCGTAGGTAGTTGTACGTGCTTGCAATAAGAACTTGCACAACATCTTTTGTCCTACCATCCCGCTACGAACGGGGCCAAAAGGAACTTATGGATATTAAGGTGCTCCTGTCAAAGAGCACCGGAACAAAGCAATGAACTGAATGGATACATGTAATCCTCAAACTACGGACCATCCCCTTTGGTGTCCCAAGCTGTCACTTTTGGGATCGCCGGTTCCGGACCGTAACAGGTGTAAACAACTCATAGATAGGATCACGAACACAAATATATTCATACAAACACATATGGTTTAGATCTGAAATCATGGCACTCGGGCCCTAAGTGTCAAGCATTAAGAATAACAAGTTGTAGCAAAGATGATAAACACCATAGTAGATGATAGGCAACATGGCCCCAACGATCTGATAAACTATTACATGATCTAACTCATCCAATCCCTACCATCCCCTTCGCCTACAGCAGGGGAATTACTCACACATGAAAGGGGAAGTCATGGAGGGATGATGGAGTGGTGATGATGATGACGATGGCGACGATCTCCCCTCTCCGGAGGCCAATTCAGCCTCCAGATTAGCCCTCCCGAGGAAGAACAGAGGGTGGCGGCGGCTCCGCGACGGAAAACTGTGAAAGAACTTCTGATCTGGGGTTTCTGCGTCGGGAGTAAAAATACGAGGTAAAGTAGGGCACCAGGGGGTGTGGGCCCCACCCAGGCGACCCCCGGCGTGACCCAGGGGAGGGGGCGCGCCCACAGGGCACCTGGGCACCCCCTGGCCCCCCTCTGGTCCCACTTTTGGCTCCTGGTTCCTTCGGGTGCGTGGATTTTCTGTGATTTTTCGTGGATTTTTCCGAGATACTTAAAAATCCGTTTTCCTGCACACAAATAAACCATACAGGCAGCTCTGCTGAAAACAGCGCCAGTCCGGGTTAGTTTAGTCCAAATCATGCAAGAATGAGGCCAAAACAATATCAAAAGTGTTTGGAAAAGTAGATATGTTTGAGACGTATCAACTCCCCCAAGCTTAGCATATTGCTTGTCCTCAAGCAATTCAGTTCAACGAACTGGACGCGACAAAGAAAACTTTGACAAACTCTTTTGCTTCATTAGATGTATATAAGCATGTACTACGAAAAGAGTTTAGCAAGTATTGAAACAGTACTTATGAGGACAATGCAAGGAGCAATCCTTCTTTCAAGTGACCAGTCACAAATACTTAAAAGTAAATAATATATTACTGAAAATCAAGACAAGATTACATTGCACATAGCTTGAGCATATTAGGGTGGTATCTCGCTAGCCTCCATGAGTGAAACAAAACATAAATGCAGAGACTCCTCCAGAGTTTTAAAGGAGACTAGAACTAAGAGTTTCAGAATAAATCATATCACAAGTATGCAGAAGACAATGTAATACTTTGGGACAATGCACATTACACTCAGAATGACAATTATGCTCTCCTAGTCGGTGCTTTGAAGAAAGAGGGTGAGACTCTCGAACCGTGGCTTTTATTGGCAAGGTTGAAAACCCGTGGTCGAAAACAAAAACTAAACATGTACCAGAGCTCTTGGTTTAAAAAAAACAGAAGTAAATATGTTTTTGAGAGGTGCATATTTCGTCAACGAATGCTAGCAGATAACTCAATCACTTTTTTTAAGCTAGACAAGTCTTGAGGAACGGCTCCCGCATGAGGACGATTACATCCTCTTAATCTCCTTTGTTAATCACTCCCAAAGTTTTCTGATTTCTCATGAACAAAGCGTGAAGGAGGGTTTGTTTGTTATATTATCTTTTTGAGCCGGGCGCACCCAATGCCAGTTCCTTTTCGTATTAGGGGTTTGCACATTATACATGCAATCCAGGGGTGAAACTTGTCCAACTTAAAAAGATTATGAATTAACTACTACTTCCTCATGAGCTAAAACATAGGCACAAAAAAAAGGGAAATGCTTTTGATTAATTTCGAGATGGTACACGAAAGTCTTCGTTAGGAATGGCAGGTAAATACCATGTATAGGAAGGTATAGTGGACTCATGTGGCATAACTGGTTTTAAGGATTTTGGATGCACAAGCAGTCAGTCCGCTTAGTACAGGTGGAGGTTTAGCAAAAGACTGGGAAGCGACCAACTAGAGAGCAATAACGGTCATAATCATGCAGAGCGACAAAGCAACATTGAATCGGGCATGAAAGTGATATAACTATTCTAAAACTCAAAGATCATCAAGGCAAAGTAGACTTTTAAGTCTTAAACATGTGTAAGCATGTGCCAAGTCAATCCAAAAATTCTCTAAAGGGAAATACCACCTTAATATACCAGACTATGAACAGTGCAATGCATGTAGATCATTTCAATAACACATTATATACTCTAGTTATTCGGGACTAGCCACAAGGAAAGCATGAACCACTGGAAGAGCATTGTAAACATAGCACTATGTCGCTACAAGCTGGTCTCTAGATCATAAGTACAAGCATATGTACAAAAGTAGAAACAAAAAGAGTTCATACCGGTCTTCCCTGTTGCTTCCCTTCAGTCGATCTTCGTCATTACTGCTTGTCACTTGCACGATCGAACGTAGGAAATATAATCAAATGCCATCACGGACTCGAGCTGATCTCTGAAAACAAAGCAAACTAAAGAGAAAAGGAAATATTTTTGGTTTTTTTTCAAAGGTTGAATAAAAGCAAAAGAAAGAGAAAATCTTTTTGTTGTTTTTGCAAAGAGAGAAATAAAGAAGAACGGGCAAAAACTTCGAAAAGATCAAAGCGAATAAAACAGATAATACAATGGAAAAGTGAGAAGGGCACGTACTCCCCCAAGCTTAGGCTTTTGGCCTAAGTTGGTAGCAGCTACTCCCCCAGGAGCCTCCTGCTCCAGGGGTATGGTAGTGAGTCCAGGGGTCGTAGAAGGATGCTGGCGTGTACACCGAACTCCTCGGAGTCTCCCACGAGGAAGGTTCCGAACGCCAAACAGAGGAAGACCCTTCACCAAACTCGGTGGCGGTCTCTCCCTGAAAATGTGGTATCTCACTGTGCCCCTCCTCGTCGGGCACAACCCCCTCCATGGGGTTATGAAACTGATGCTGGACCATGAACTCATCGAACTGAACAACATCAAAGGACCATCCGTTCCTGCGAGAAAAATCAAACAAAAGAGGTGCAGGTAGACGGATCTCGCGTTCCGCGGCAGTTCCGAAACGCAAGATATAAATAAGATTATCAAGCTCAGAACCCATGGTAACAAACTTATGCCTTTTCATAGTAGCAAGATCAAAGCTTAAATAAGTAAAAGGAGTATCATCAGGGTGTGGGGTGCCTCCAAGATGTTCTAAGATAAGTGTGGCATAAATGCCACCATATAAGTCCCCCTTGTTACCGTTCATAGCTAGGCGTCGAGCAATTAAGGCACCCAGATTATAATCAGACCTCCCTGAGAGGGCTGCTGCCAGGATAGCAATATCCGGAGCAGAAATGCTGCTCGTGTTGTCACGAGCTAACACCCCTCTAGCAACATAATATGCAAAATACCTGAGGTGAGGAAATAAGATGCTGGAGATCTTCGACCGATGAATATCCCTCGTACCCATGCTGCAGAGAGAGTTGATGACGGTTTTCAGTTCGGAGGGCTGAGTGGCCATCCTAGCCGTCCTCCCAACGTTCGGCACACCTATTATTTCACAAAAATTTCCCAAAGTCATGGTGATAAGATCATTATAAATTTTAAACTCAATAGCACCTGAATCAGGATTATATCTAAAACTGTTAATGAAACTGGAGGTGAGTTTTTGATACTGGGTAACACGGCTCGTGACGAGTCGTGTCAAACCTGCATTAGCACAAAGATTATAAAACTCATCCTTGATTCCCGTAGCTTCCATGAATTCATCACATGGAAATGTCATCGCACGTGCTGGACTTGTGTCTTCCAACAACTCCGGGGGCACATGATCTTCATTATAGCTCACCCTAGCAGTCGATGGTGAGCTACGGCTCTAGTAACTCGATCGGAGTGTGCGGGCCTCCTCTTCTCAAGCCACCCTTTTGCCCTTCCTAACAAACTCATTTCTGAAATTTTTTACAATTTACAAAAACGAGGATTAAAACAAAGTGAGCTAAGGCAAACTACTTAACTCACTTGCCTAAGGCATAAACTTGCATCAAAACTTGGAAAATAACTTTCTACACATGCATGCAAGCTCATCTCTACAACACCAAGAACTACTAAATACTCACCAATGAGGCCACCAATCAAAAATCTAATTGGAGGGGTGGAGGAGTCACATACCAGGGAGTATTTGCTCAAAATTTCAGCTCAAATGAGGGGCTGTAGAGAGAGATCGAAGAATCGCCTCCAAGAACAGCAAGAACACAAGAACAAGACCAGAACTCGAGTTTTTGGAGAAAGAGAGAAAGGGAGGAAGAAGACATACCTGGAGGGGGGCCATGTGGGCCCCAGGCGCCCTATGGGCGCGGCCAGGGGCTGGGCCGCGCCAGCTGGCCGCCTGGGCCACTGGTGGCCCCTCCTGGCTGGCCCCAGGACTTTCCGGGTCTCTCCCGACGTGGAAATTTTTATTATAATTTTTCTGGAATTTTTCTGAAAACTTCACTGTTGAAATTTTTTCGAAGTTCAAAAAGCTGCGAAACTCTCTGAAAACTTGAAGCAGTTAGTAGTATTGTGAAGCTTCAAAAATATAAATACTTGGTATAGCAAGTAGGACAAAACTAAAAACAAATGAAAACATAACAAGCTCAACTTTTTATCCATATAAAACATGTTCACTAGTAAGGTTGATCAAGTCTTACCAACAAACAAGTGATATATAGAGCAAAAAGTCTCACCTCTTACGAAGTAATCACTGAACCTTTACTTTGATGGACATTGTCCCCACCATGATAGTTTTGTATTTGTGAGGCACATGTAGTGGACAGTCCCATTCTCCAATTTTCACGGTCTCGATATTCTCTATAGAGTTGAGGGCATGCCTCCTGTCGGTCTTCTTTGGAAAATATACCGTGTGTTCTTTATCATTCACATGGAAAGTAACCTTCCCTTTATTGCAATCAAAAATAGCACCTGCGGTGTTAAGAAAAGGTCTACCAAGAATAATGGACATGCTCCCATCCTCGGGCATGTCAAGCACAACAAAATCAGTAAGAATCAAACAATTAGCAACTTCTACGGGAACATCCTCACAAATACCTATCGGAACAGCGGTTGACTTGTCAGCCATCTGAAGGGAGATATCTGTAGGAATTAGTTTCTCTAAACAAAGCCTCTTGTAAAGAGAGAGAGGCATAACACTCACTCCTGCTCCAAGATCACATAAAGCAGTTTTGACATAATTATTCTTTATGGAGCAAGGAATGGTGGGTATACCTGGATCGCCGAGCTTCTCAGGAATCTTGCCACTGAAAGAGTAGTTAGCAAGCATAGTAGATATTGCATCATTAGGAACTTTTCTTTTATTAGTGACAATATCTTTCATATATTTTGAATAAGGAAGTAACTTAATAGCATCAGTCAAAGGGATTTGAAGAAAAAGAGGTTTAATCCACTCACAAAACTTATTATAATGCTCTTCTTCTTTAGATTTGATGGACTTACCTGGAAAGGGCATGGGTTTCTATACCCATGGTTCTCTTTCCTTCCCATGTTTTCTTGCGATGAAGTCTTCTTTAGTGTACCTGTCAGTGTACTAAAGTAGGGGTACCTTAGTATCCCGACTTGTGCACGGGAAGTAGCAGCGTCCCGTGGCCAGGCTCACCACGCGCCAGCCAAGGCCCACTCTGGCTCCCTTGAAGCCATTCAAGAACAAAGTATTCAAGTCAAGAAGCAAGACCTCGGCAAGAGGAGCTTGCCGGGAAGACCACCATCCTCTTCCGCATTGCAGCCAGCTTCGCCGCCTTGTCGGACTTCTCGCTCTTCGCCTTGCTGCTCTTCGGGGCCATGGCGGGGACGGCGAGAGGGGTCGACGGCACCGGGGAGGCGGGCGTCGGTGGAAGAGAGGTGGAGCTCGGCTCTCTGTCGACCTTTGGGAAGGCGGAGAGCGGCGGGGGTTTCTGGAGATTGAAGACGCAATGAAGCAATGGGGGGGGGGGAAACTGCCCCTGCTTCCTCTGCTTTTAAGGGGGAAGTGGGGGAGGTTCCGCATTTTCCCATTAAAGAAACAGGCCACGATCTCTCCCACGACGCCGCAATCGACGCATGCCGTTAAGGAGGGATGCGGCGACTGCGGAGTGGGAAACGGCACGCCGTGGGCCGCGTGTGCCCGTGCCTTGTTTTGGGCCTGGCCCAACAGCGCTCGGCACCGTGTGTGGCCCAGCCCCGGGGGCTCCTGTCGGTGTACTAAAGTAGGGGTACCTTAGTATCCCGACTTGTGCACGGGCAGTAGCAGCGTCCCGTGGCCAGGCTCACCACGTGCCAGCCAAGGCCCACTCTGGCTCCCTTGAAGCCATTCAAGAACAAAGTATTCAAGTCAAGAAGCAAGACCCCGGCAAGAGGAGCTTGCCGGGAAGGCCGCTCCAGGCTCTAGATCATCCCTTCAGTACAAGACCCTGGCAAGAGGGGCTTGCCAGGAAGGCCAAATAACAACTTCTCAGAAGACATGCCGTGGCGCAGCGCACGCCCCGGCAAGACCCGGAGAGCGACAAGCCTCCGGGCCCGGCAAGATAGCGACCGCGGCAAGGAGCTTGCCGCGGCAAGCTTCCACTGTGCGCCTACGCTCCAGCTCATCTGGCCACGCGTCGCCCTGGGGCCCTTCCTGGGGCACGTGGCGGATGGCTGTGCAGCCTGGGGTACACGGTGGCAAGCCACGGTGACGAGGCCACCATCGTGGCGAACGGAGACGCACGAACGGACGCTTTTGGGGTGACGGCGACGGGCATTCAATGCCCTTGTCCCCCACCGTCTGGGTTAGGTATAGACCACTGTGCATACACTGTACATGCACTATTACAACTACCACCAATTTTACGTTTTTATCCTCATCTACGTTGACACCTGTCGGTGACCCCTTTGAACTATAAAAGGAGGCCCATGCACAACGTAGAGGGGGTTCGGTTCCGAAAACTTGATCACTCCCACGCTCGGTGTAGCTAGCACTGTAGATCTTCTTGCTCCCGAGCCAAGAACTCAATACAACCAAGGCAGGAGTAGGGTTTTACGCATCCGTGCGGCCCGAACCTGGGTAAACTGCTCGCGTGTGCGCCTCGATCCGCTCTTTGTGCTCCCTCCGCTCCCTTGCCGTACCGAAAAGGGGCTCCGGTCCCATAGGTGTTCGTGGGCGATCAGTTTCCCCGACAGTACCTCTTACGTTTGTCAGGTGCTTCTTCTTCTCGTACTTCAGGCGGATCATTCTTCTCATTATCATTACCTTCAGGTTCAGCACCGTCTTCAGTCTCAGCATCGGAGATAGATACACTGTTGGGATCAATAGCTGGCTCTTCATCTGCAATAGGATCATTAGAATTGTCAGTCTCTTTATGTTTCTTCTTCTTCTTTGGAGAGACAACAATTTCTTCTTCCTGCATTTGAGAATCCTGCTCGATTCTCTTCGGATGCCCCTCTGGATAAAGAGGATCTTGAGTGCTAGTTCCTCCTCGGGTCTTAATCCCGAAAGCCTGCAAATTATCTTGTTTGGCATTGTTAGCAAGCAAATCTCTTTGCACATTAGAAGTTTGATCAAGCTGAGTCTGAACCATATGAAAATGCTTCACAAGACATTGAACATCATTAACTGTTCTATCTAAAACATCAAGCAGTCTTTTGATAGCAAGGGAATTATCATGCAACTGACTTTCTATCCTCTCATTAAAATGATTTTGTTTCATAATAAAATTATCAAACTCATCCAAACATTGATCAGGAGGTTTACCATGAGGGATGTCACTTGCGTTGAAATCTAAAAGAGAGTGTACCTCTACCATAGGAGGGTGAGTGGTAGGCTCACACAGCTTCTCAATAGGGGGTAGATTCTTCATGTCTTCAGCTTTAATACCTTTCTCTTTAATATACTTCTTTGCTTCTCGCATATCCTCGGGGCTTAGAACAAACATGCCCCTCTTCTTTGTTGGTGGAGGTGGTTCAGGGACGGACCAATCTTCATGGTTTTTGGCAATCCTGCCCATCAGATCTTCTGCATCGTCCGGTGTTCTTTTCCTGAAAACACAACCAGCACAACTGTCCAAATAGGACCTGGATTCATTAGTTAGACCAGCATAGAATATATCGATTAATTCATTCTTAGGGATTTCATGTCCTGGTCTAGCCCGAATCAGACCGTAGTACCTCCCCCAAGCTTTAGGGAGGGACTCATCCTGCAACTGTTTAAAGTTATAAATCCTTTGTAAAGCAGCATGTTGCATGTGAGCAGGAAAGTACTTATCAACAAAAGAGTGAGCTAAGTCCTGAGGACTCTTAATGGAACCGCATGGGAGTGAATCATACCATGCTTTAGCACCCTCCTTCAACGAGAAAGGAAGAAGCTTGGTCACATAAAAGTATCGTATCTTTTCATCTGTGGTAAATAGGCTACCCAACTCACCAAGTTTAGTTAGGTGTGCAATAGCATCATCATTTTCTCTGCCATAAAAGGGGTCAGCTTCAACCATAGTTATAAGTGAAAGATCAACAGAGAAATCAAAATCAGGATCATCAATGCATATAGGAGATGTAGCAAATTCAGGATTAGGAACGGTTTTGTTCTTCAAAGAGTGTTTTTCAAATAGTTTCTTAATAACTTCAGGGCCAGAGCCGGAAAACTCTATCAGTTTCCTGCATAAATCTTCATCAAGTATATAGTAATCATCATCAAGGAGCCTCTCTTTGAGTTTACTCAAATCAGGATAATCATAAGTTTCACCAATAGGGTAGCGAGTAACAGGAAGTTCAATTCCAGACTTTTTAGCAGCAGCATCAATTTGTTTCTCAAGAGCATAACCAAGCGAACTAATATCATCAAAAGTAGTAGAAGCATCATCAAGAGTATCGGACATAGTAACAGATTCAGTAGGAGCATCATGTGGTGGTGGTGAGGCAAACTTACTCATAACAGAAGGTGAATCAAGTGTAGCACTAGTGCTCAGAGCAGTACCTCTTCTTGTAGTGGATAGTAAGATCGGAACCTTGGGGTCTCCTTTCTTACCCATAGTGGATGAAGTGCAGCAGGTAGGATACCTCAAGTAGACTTGTAAATATTGCTATGCTCCCCGGCAACGGCGCCAGAAAACGGTACTTGATAACCCTCAACCGTAAGGGATCGAGATAGTCTTCGCGGGTAAGAATAACCCAATTTATTGATTCGACACACGGGGAGCCAAAGAGTATTTATAAGCTTTGACAGTTGAGTTGTCAATTCAACCGCACCTGAAATATACTTACTTGCAACAAAAGATAAGTGGTAACAGTGATATGATAGTGATGATAGTAATAGTAAAAGTAAACATCAAAAGTAAATAGCAGTAGTAAATGACAAAAGTAGCAACTAGTGACAAGCAGGGTTTAAAACACTGTAGGCTAGGGAGATGGATGGTTGGGCGCTGCATGGATGAGATAGATTCTAACTTGGGGCACGACACACGGAAAAGTAATGATCATCTAGGCAAATATCAAACATTAGGCATGTATCGCGTAGGTAGTTGTACGTGCTTGCAATAAGAACTTGCACAACATCTTTTGTCCTACCATCCCGCTACGAACGGGGCCAAAAGGAACTTATGGATATTAAGGTGCTCCTGTCAAAGAGCACCGAAACAAAGCAATTAACTCAATGGATACATGTAATCCTCAAACTACGGACCATCCCCTTTGGTGTCCCAAGCTGTCACTTTTGGCGCCGGTTCCGGACCGTAACAGGTGCAAACAACTCATAGATAGGATCACGAACACAAATATATTCATACAAACACATATGGTTCAGATCAGAAATCATGGCACTCGGGCCCTAAGTGTCAAGCATTAAGAATAACAAGTTGTAGCAAAGATGATAAACACCATAGTAGATGATAGGCAACATGCCCCCAACGATCTGATAAACTATTACATGATCTAACTCATCCAATCCCTACCATCCCCTTCGCCTACAGCAGGGGAATTACTCACACATGAAAGGGGAAGTCATGGAGAGATGATGGAGTGGTGATGATGATGACGATGGCGACGATCTCCCCTCTCCGGAGACCAATTCAGCCTCCAGATTAGCCCTCCCGAGGAAGAACAGAGGGTGGCGGCGGCTCCGCGACGGAAAACTGCGAAAGAACTTCTGATCTGGGGTTTATGCGTCGGGAGTAAAAATACGAGGTAAAGTAGGGCACCAGGGGGTGTGGGCCCCACCCAGGCGACCCCCCGGCGCGTCCCAGGGGGGCGCGCCCACAGGGCGCCTGGGCACCCCCTGGCCCCCCTCTGGTCCCACTTCTGGCTCCTGGTTCCTTCGGGTGCGTGGATTTTCTGTGATTTTTCGTGGATTTTTCTGAGATACTTAAAAATCCGTTTTCCTGCACACAAATAAACCATACAGGCAGCTCTGCTGAAAACAGCGTCAGTCCGGGTTAGTTTAGTCCAAATCATGCAAGAATGAGGCCAAAATAATATCAAAAGTGTTTGGAAAAGTAGATACGTTTGAGACGTATCACATAGCAACATCAATCTCAGAACATAGTGGATACTAGGGATCAAACCCTAACAAAACTAACTTGATTACATGATAGATCCCATCCAACCCATCACCGTCCAGCAAGCCTATGATGGAATTACTCACGCACGGCGGTGAGCATCATGGAATTGGTGATGGAGGAAGGTTGATGATGACGATGGCAACGATCTCCACTCTCCGGAGCCCCCGACGGACTCCAGATCAGCCCTCCCGAGAGAGATTAGGGCTTGGCGGCGGCTCCGTCTCGTGAAACGCGATAATTCCTTCTCTGCTATTTTTTTTCTCCCTGAAAGTGAAGATATAGGATCTGGGGGTACGTCGGTGGAGCACTAGGGGGCCCACGAGGCAGGGGGCGCGCCCCCCACCCTCGTGGACAGGCCCTGGGCCCCCTGGTGTGGATCTTCTTGCAGATATTTTTTATATTTTCCAAAATAATTCTCCGTTGATTTTCAGGCAATTCCGAGAACTTTTTATTCTGCACAAAAACAACACCATGGCAGTTCTGCTGAAAACAGCGTCAGTCCGGGTTAGTTCCATTCAAATCATGCAAGTTAGAGTCCAAAACAAGGGCCAAAGGGTTTGGAAAAGTAGATACGTTGGAGACGTATCACCCTACGTAAGCATCATTCCTCGGCATAGTCACCTGCAACATGATACATTGGAAGCCCAAGAGCCAATGCACTAATTATATTAGCAAGTGTCACGAAAGAATATAATATACCTATCCCACCTACATGTATATCTGGTAAGGGGAGGTTTAGGTTTCATTTGCGGAAAACATATTAGTGGTATAGTCCTATACTCACACCATAACATGTCATACTACATAAATAATGAAAGTGGGGTGTTAGGATCAATGCTCCACTTGCCTTGGTTGTTGCTTTCAAAGGTGCACTCTTCATAGTCACAAGTGTTGCACTCCTCGCGATCTATATGTTAAAAAGAGTACTCACATAAGAACCAATAATGCATGCAAATGAACTTGCATGAACAACAATAAGAACTTGTGCTAATAACATGTTAGTTAAGGGTTGATGCATGATTCAATGTACAAAAAGAATCATTGCATTTGGGTGTGTGGTTTATAAGTTAAGGTCAAATGATGTTCATATTCAAATTTGATTATCGTTAAATGGATTCAAATTGGAGTGGTTAGGTTCAACATTTGAATCCATGTACAAAAGGATTCATGTTGAATTTCAAATGGATTTGGAAGTTATGGTTGAAACTAAGTTTGAATTCAAACCTGAAGTAATCCAAACTTGGCAGGTTAGTTTGTGTTCAAAACGGTTCAATTAGCCTGTGATCACCATTTGAATCAATTAACACAAAGTTTCATTTGATTTGGGTTTCTGGTTTTAATTCATTTTCAATTAAACATCGCGTAAGACATTAAAAAAATTGCGCTATTTTAGAAATTCATGTGTGTTGCAGGACATCTGCTTCATGTAACTGCGGAATCATGTGTTCATATGAGAATCCTCGAACGAAGATAGCTGTCGGATTACCGACCCATTACATTCGGAAGGAGAGAGTAGCTTCTTGTCTTAGATCATCGGAGATGTCTTGATCAAAACGAGCGCCTACTTTCCTTTTTCGCAAATAGCCAAAAGCAGCGGCGGCATTTATTTGGTGCCACAAAACACCTTCGGCCCTAAGAAAACAAAGAAAAGTCAGACCTTGCACCGTCCAGTCGAGTAAACACAACCGACAAACATGCGCCACGCCACAGACGTGTCAGAGTGGCCATGACAAATCCCCGATATGCAAAATTTGGAAGCACACCACATTCACATACATGAAAACCTTTGAAATGGTAAGAGATGTGGGCGTTTGAAAGTTGAAACACCAAAACCGTTTGGTTTGGTTTGGTTTTGGTTTGTGGAAACAACCGTAGCCGTGGTGAAATGAAATGAAATATAAAAAGGCGCCCATTTCTCGGTCGGTTCGCGAAGCTTCCGCGCGGCCCCGAAAGATTTTGAACTCTCGGCGAGGGTTTGGGCGGCGGAGGGAGCGAGGCGGGCATGGCCGGCAAGAAGCCAGCGGCGGTGAGCGCCGCGCCCTCCGAGGGCGAGGAGAGCGCCGTCGTCCCCGGCAAGCGCGGGCCCGGCAGGAAGAAGGACCCCGTCCCCGCCGCCGCCGCCGCAAGCCCCGGCTCCACTGCCAAGCGCGGGACCGGGAGGCCTAAGAAGGCCCCCGCCCCCGCCGGGTCCGGCGAGGGCTCTGCTCCGGACCCCGGGAAGCGCGAGATGGGGGAGGGGGAGAAGGGGGCGACCCCGAAGAAGAAGCAGGGGAAAGCGGCCACCCCGAAGAAGCAGGGGAAGGGGGAGATGGATACGGCGGCCACCCCGAAGAAGAAGGAGAAGAAGGGCGGCGAGGCCGCGGCGCCGGAGAAGAAGCAGGGGAAGGGGGAGAAGGAGAAGGCGGCGACCCCGAAGAAGAAGGAAAAGGGGGATGAGGCGGCGGCGCCAGAGAAGAAGAAGGAGAAGGGGGAGAAAGCTGCTACCAAGAAGAAGAAGGAGAAGGGGGAGATGGCGGCGTCCCAGGAGAAGAAGGGGAACGGGGAGAAGGCGGCGACCCCGCAGAAGAAGGAGAAGGGGGAGAAGGAGAAGAAGGGGGACAAGCCGGCGAACCTGAAGAAGCAGAAGAAGGGGGACACGGCGGCGACCCCAAAGAAGAAGGAGAAGAAGGGCGGCGAGGCGGCGGAGCCCGCCGGATCCGGATCCGGGAAGCAGGAGCCGTCCGGCGAAGCGGGGAAGCCCGCGCCCAAGCCCGCGCCCAAGAAGACGAAGCAGCAGGCGTCAGACGACGGGGCGGCCAAGGAGACGCCCAGCAAGAGGAAGCGCGACGACGCGGCGGAGCCCCAACCCCAGAAGCCGGCCAAGAGCGCCAAGAAGGCCACGCCCACCAAGAAGAAGCAGGCCTCCTCCGGCGGGGCCGAGAAGGCCACCACGCCCAGCAAGACGCCCCAGAAGGAGGCAAAGGACGCCAAGAAAAGCCCCGGCAAGGCGGAGAAGGCCACGCCGGCCAAGAAGCAGCAGGCGTCCGGCGCGCCGGAGAAGGCCACGCCGAGCAAGAGGAAGCACGGCGATCTGGAATCCCCAAAGGCGGCCAAGAGCGGGCAGAATGGCTCGCCTGCCAAGAAACAGAAGGGCAAGGCGGCGGCGCCGGTGGCCGCCGAGCCGGGCTCCTGCAGCTTCCCGATGTCGCGGGTGCGGCTGCTGATGCGGGACAAGGACGCCACCATCCGATCCAACAACGAGACCGTCTTCCTCGTCAACAAGGCCTCGGTACTACTTCTTCCCCCACTTTTTACTCTGAAATCTGAATGCAAGTTATGCAGTGATCTGTGTTGGCAATTAGAAATTTCAGGACTGAAGCTTCAGTGTCATTCTATCCCAAAATGCCATGATTTAGGGTGGAATCTATGTTAGCTACCGAGATTTAGGTTGGTCGTGCTATCAGCCCGTCAGTGCCCGCAAGGTGTTCGACGAGTTGTCTGTCGTGTTCTCACTGTCGATTGTTTGTCTCTGCCCCTGGTCAGTCAATATTCTAGTGTAAATTTGTCTGAGGTGTCAAAGCTTGATTTTGTGCCGAGGCAGAATTTCAACATAATAAGCTGTGTCTGCTTCTGCTGCTAGCAGTACGAAACCTGTCTGACAAGTGAACTGTGAGGACTTCTCTCTTGGCATGTTTTGCAGTGATTTGTAGATAGTGCTGTCTATTTCTGCTGTAGATGTGCACATTTCGTCCATGTTTTCCCTTTGGTTTTTCCTAAGCATATCCACTTGAAATATCGTGTCGAAGCGGTAGGAAACCATGTTATCTAGGGAAAAAAATCGGTGTTCTTTTTTTTTTGGATGGAAGAATATGACCGGTGTTAGTAACATGGTATTGTATTTCCAGATTCTTTCTACTATTGCTGAACTTGTATGTGATTGTTAGTCATTCATGGATGGGCTAAATTTATTTGATTGCTCATTATGTAGCTTAATATTCCCAGGCTTACCTTAAGCATATCGTTTCTTGTGAATTCATACATGTCATGGATTTGCTAAATTAGTTGATGAAACGTTTGTTTTTGAAATTTATTTTGTATGTAGTAAGATTTCCACTCGCAATATTAAGCTTCAGCCATCATCAAAGACGAGTAGAAAAATAAAATTCCTAGATTACCCCAACCAGCCAGTTTACTTGGTGGTTGGGGCATTTCTCTCCTCCCCATCAGTTGTGCAGTGCTGCCAGTCTGCCACCATTGTTCTGACAGCTGGCTAATGCTACCAGTTGTAGTGGGTTTGTCCGTAATCAAGGCAGCAACAGAGCTATGCACAAGTACATAGTCACTGCACCGCCCACCTCCCATTGCCTCTAGTTGCTCCAAGAGTTTGATTCATCTTCGTGATGTCTCTTTCTTTATCTTGTGAACTCAAGTGTTTAGTCTTCCAGCAAAAATTTAATTGGTTTCTTGTAATTTTTTTCGTGCACCAAACAAGGTAGCTATATATGTAACTGATTCAAATTTCAGATCCCCAGTCTGGCAAGTGAACTCTGGTGCTTAGACTTCTGTAATGCACATTGATTTCATTTTGTTTCTTACTTTCTTGTCCCGCTGAAGAGATCAAAAGTTGATAGCATCTACTGTTGGAAGTCCTGTAATTCTTCACTCACTGACCAATAGAGGATTATTATTTTCTTGGTTTGGTATATGCAAAAAGTAGAGGTTTTCCTCCTGATTGGTACATGTAATTATCCATTCATTAATTACTTGATGAAGTATTTTTTTTTGGCTCAACAAGATTAAACTGTACCTGCAGCATAGCAGATTGGTGAGGAAGTTGACCTGTGTAAGCTGACAGTGTGGTATAACAAGCATGGCCTGATTGCATAGTTCCCTTCCTGTAGTGCACCAACTCATGTAGATTTCAGTTGTCAGCTAAAGAGGTTGCGTGCGGCTAATGATAATTTGTATTATGAGATGTAGGTTCACAAGAATTATAAGCTTGATGAGGCCATCCAAGTATCTGACTGGGAATATATTCTATTAGAATAACATCATTTTTGTTCTGAAAAGTTTCAGTATAATCAAAAAAATTGGTCTCTTGAATTCTAGACAAGATAATGCGAGCTAGCCTGAAGGTGATGCCCAACCAATAAAAGAAAGAAAATAACCCCGAGAACGATTTTATCTTTTATTTAGGCAGAAAAGTGACACAAAGCAAGGATAAGATTGTCGGAGTGGCCTCCTTGCAATATATCTTTCCCCCCTAAAAGAATTGCCTCTCTTTCCTTGTTATTTGATTATTTGTCAATATTTGAAAATATTATGGGGAAATAATGGCTGGTGTAACTAGTTTATCTTTGTTGCAACCAGTATTTATTGATCAACGCCGTTCTTTTGGTATGCAGTGATTATGACATCTACTGAATCTTGAACTGGATAGTATTACCATGTTATATATTCACCGTTTCAAAAAACATTATGTATATTCATGTTACACATGCACATGCAGGAGTTATTCTTGGAGGCATTTGCGAAGGATGCTTATCAGAATGCCCTGAAGGAACGCAAAAAGTCAATTACCTATGATAACCTTGGTGAGTTGGCTTTTCCTTTCTATGTTCTTCTTAGTTATCTTTTCTGGGAACCCGTTAATCCTTTTATCGACTGTGCTGCCTGAAAGATAGTTTATGTCGAAATAAAGAGCCTTTCTAAACCACACAATGGATATATTTGATATGATACCCATTAGTTAAGAAAGTCATTTTACTTGCTTATCCTATCGTCCCGACGGTTTTTGCTGCTCTTGTTTGAATAGGCCATGTTACATTCCCTTAGGACATCTTGCATGGGTTGTTGCAGTATGTATTTGCCTTTTCATTCTCGGTGGCAATCCTTAGCTGGTAGCCTGGTACTAGCGTTTGATACACAGGACATGTTGTGTTACGAAAACTGATAGAGAGTTGTTTTCCAAAGAATCAGACACTGATCTCTGCTCGATGCCTAATCTTGTATACCAAAGATTATAAGGTTCTTTATTAATTTTGTTATGAGTAACCTAAAGTTAACATCATTTCCTCAACTGCTGGTGTTGGTAAATCATTACATCTGAATTGTTCTCTTATCAATTCCAAGTAAATCTAAACCCCAGAGGCCTGCTCCCATCAGGGAAAATATATATGCCCCATGAAACATGTTTACGCATGTGCATGTTGAAGCCTTGCGGCTGCAGTCTGAAAGTGGTTATATTTGATATAAACATGGACTCATCAAAGTCCTAGACATGCATATGCTTCCCCGATGGTGGATGTATCGGCACAGGGCTGACCACGGCAACTATAACTGAAACCCCTCCTCTTTGGTTATCCCTGTCATTTAGGCCCTTTTTGTTTTTGTTTTTTTCGTCTTCCTTTTTTACTTGTAGCAGTTGTACTTGTTAATTGACATGAAATGTATCTGCTCATCTTTTCAGCGACGGAGGTGTGCAATGAGAAACGGTACAAGTTTCTATCAGGTGAAGCTCCTTACCATATGAAGCTCCTTGCATATGTTGTTTGGATATGGCAAAGATTGGGTGGTGCTGACATACATTTGTTTGTGCTTTTGCGTGTGTCCAGATTTCGTGCCGCTGAGGGTGACGGCCGGAGATGCACTCAAGGCTGCGGTGGAGCGGTCCTAGACGGACCTGGTGTCGGTCCTCGACCATGAACCATGAGGGAGACACGGGCGCATGCCATAGGTTGTCTTGTCTTGTGCTAGCTATCCTGTGCACTATGTTCTTGTGTACCTAGTAGGTTAGGTTAGGTTGAGACCAGCCGGCGTATGTATGGAGAATGTATGTACTATGATGTATCCATATGGATCCACCTTGGGCAAGGGAAGCACATTCATGTTCTCAACCCACCCTTGATGTGTTGATGTGGGTCTGCATGCTCTGAATTACCTGAAGCTCGCTCGCTTGCCTGCTTGTTGTGAATTTAATTACTCCCTCTGTTCACTTTGTAAGTCCTTTAGGACAGCTAAAATTAAACTGTATCAGATGCTGTCTTAAATGTCTAAAAGGTCTTATAAAAGTGAACGGAGGGAGTACTTATCATGCTGTGTCGCGAAACGAAATCTGGATGTGTCTGTCGTGTCTTGTGGGATTCGACTTGTTTTGTTAGCTGGAACCTGCTTCGTAAACCGTAATGTGCACATCCGTTTTGATGAAGTACATGTTAGAGTATGTTCTTATACTTTATGACACAAAAATGTTGAGTGTGTGGTTTCTGTCTTAATAGGGGTCTGAATTATGTATGTACTCATAATAACAGATTGAAAGAAGCAACCAAGAACCCTTTGTGGTTGATTTGGTTTCTCTGCACTTGAGAAAGTTTTGTTTGTACCCTGCAAAAAAAGGGAGTTTTGTTTGTATCTAAATCAAGCACCCCAATGAAACTAGTCGACAAAGTTAAGTTTGATGTTGGGTATGAAAAACTGCCTCTGTATTGTGAGTGTTGTGGGCTTGTAGGTCAAAACTGTTTCTGTAGTACTCCTAATGACAAAAATCTTAGTGTAGATGAGCAACAACTCCTCCAAGGCCATGGACATGGCAACAACAACACACCATAGTAGTTTTAACTTCTAAGATGAATTAGATGGAGGAACATCAACAGAAAACAAGCAACAACAATATGACATGGCAGCAGCAAACAAATTATTCGGAATCACTCGCATTAGATGAACCAAATGGTGGAAACAACATCCTTTGAGGTACATTGGGATCAAGATCGTTGAGAGATGGAGTCATGAATATATAATGCAGGACGCTGTAGATTTGACATATACAAACAACAAATGACTATAATAATTTGCTTTTAGACTATATAGTAGATTGTCCTACTGACTTGCAGCAAATCATCAAAGGAGACGGCTTCTACTTCCCGAAATATGGGAGGCTCGAGTCACAAGTCAGAACATGTTTGAAATAAGAGTTAAATACACCGCGGGTGCCTCAACTTGTCCGGCGCGGTCACTTTGATATCTAAACTTGTAAAATACACAAAACGGGTGTCGTAACTTGTTCGGGCGTTCAAATACGGTGCCGCTAGCTGTATCCGAGCGTGTGCATTGCCAACATGGTGTGCCAACGTGGCCTTGGCCCACATGTCAATGACCGTGAGAGGAGAAACAGATGTGCGAGCGCCGCACGATGGTTGTTTTATAGAAAACTCCATGTACTTCAACTAAAATTCTCTAGATTTGAATATGCTAAACTGCACTGACCCCACCTGTCAGGTTTGTGTACTGCATGTCAACATGTGAGATGAAATAGTAATAAGAAAGAAAGAAATGGATGCGCATCGGGATTCAAACCTAGTACCTGGGCACAGAAGTGGACACTTATGATAGCCACCAGGCCAATGACTTCTTTGTGGAATACACAGATAAATTCTTATTTATAATAAAGACACCGGCCAAAATAATAATAAAAATAAAAAATAAAAAAGTTGACTCATCTCTGCAAGTATTTGTCTTATTTATGAGCAAGACGTTTATATATCGCGTCTCTGAATTTGGGTACCAGACGAAATAAATTCCTATTTATGAACTAGACGTCTATTTATCACGTTGATATTTACCTCTTCAAAAATTTGTCTTATTTTATTGTAATATATGGTGCTCTTATGGGCCCGCATAAATGTTTATTTTTATTTTTATTCCAGTTTCATATTTATTTTTTGATTGTTTTTCCGGTTTGAAAATGAAATGTAAGAAAATATTACAGCTGCAATAAATTTAAAGAAAATGTTAGTGCATTTAAGAAAAACTATCAAACATATTTTTCAAAAATTCTCGTGTGTATTAAGAAATTGTAGATGTGTTTTTGAAAAATGTTCGTCATGCATTCAGAAATAGAAAAAATCTATCTCGAAAAAAATCAACATGTATTAAAAAGATATTGTGTAAAATTATTCTTACATTTCTACAAACATGTTTGACATGTTTTAACATATTTATAGAATTTATTGTTTTTACACAATGATTTTTAATACGCATTGAACAGTTTTGAAAAAATGTACACAATATTTTATAGTACACGTTGAACTGATTAAATGCACATACATTTATTAAAAGTTCATGCTTACCTCTTCGAACTACACAATAACAAAAATAGAATAAATATTTAAATAGACAAATCACATATTGGAAAATATTGTATTTTTATATAGGAAAATTTTACACATCAATAAAACTAATTATAACTTAAAAACAGTAAATAACGTAAATGGAAATTGCAAAGCAATAGGTAGAATTGATCTATTGAAGTTTCCAGCTATAAGTTGTATACGAAGTACTAATTTTCCCGGTGGTTAGCATGCTTGCTATTTATCCTGGAGGTCGCAGGTTGGATTCCCACGGAGTGGCCTGGTTTGCTTTTTTCTTTTTAGTAGCAATACAGAGTGATAACTTTTGCGATATTTAATTAAACCTCAGGGATTTTTCTAAAAAAAATACATGTTCATCTCACCTAGTGCGTGCAACACTCACACCCACTGACGTGTGGGGCAGCCACCAGCTGTCACGCCATGCGGGCAGCACATACAGCGGCATACGGACGGAGGCACCGTATATGCACCATGCGACAAGTTACAACACCACTTTTATGTATATTTTACAAGTTTAGACACTAAACTGAGCACAACGAACAAGTTAAGGCACATATGGTGTATTTAACTCTTGAAATAACATATACATGTTGTTCAATGAACATACTAGTTAATAACAGGAGCAAGTAGAGAACTACACATGACAAAAGGAAAGATGACTTTGGTGCGGATTTTTGGCTCTGGGTAGCAACTGGTCCCTAATGGAACGGTAAAATAAAAATAAATAGCAAATAAATTTTAAAAATTATGAATTTTTGTTGTTGTAAATATTCATATTAGTGTGGCAAGTGTGCTTCACCATTTTCATGCCATATAGGATAGTATTGGTTGCAGTGCTTCATCGGTGAACAAAAAAACAAAACTAAGTGTAACCTTTGGCGTTTGATTTTTTTTTTTTTGGGTTTTTATCGTTTTTGCCATCGGTTGTGTTTCACTACTCAGTTTTGCCATT
The DNA here is from genome assembly GCA_902687465.1 of Secale cereale. Taxonomy (NCBI): domain Eukaryota; kingdom Viridiplantae; phylum Streptophyta; class Magnoliopsida; order Poales; family Poaceae; genus Secale; species Secale cereale. The sequence continues at coordinate 1,548,695 of LR738715.1, read as the reverse complement.
AGAAGTTACAGCTACTCAAAAATGCCATCGATTCGTGAGATGCTTGCTCAAAAATGCCATTAGATATCTAAAAAATGCCATCATTCCATTAGATGTTTGCTCAAAAATGCCATTAGACATTGTTATTTTCACGTCAAACCCGCTGACCATGTTATATGGCAAAAATAAGACTAGACCCACATGTCAGTTCTCTCTATTTCACAATTATAAGTGTTGCCCCACTTGTGAGGAGTAACCAAGTGAATAATTTTACAAAAAAATAAGAACGCTGTTAGAAACAATTGGGCCCCATACTTTATTGTAGTGAGATAGAGGTAGAGCTGGCATGTTGGTTCATAGGTATTTATGTCATTATAACATGCCAAAACAGATTTGAGATCACAATAATGTTGTCCAGTGGCATTTTTGAGCATGTGTCTAACAAAGCGATGTCATTTTTGAGCAGTTAAAATTACTAGTGGCAAAACTGAGTAGTGAGACACAACCAGTGGCATAAACGATAAAAACCCTGCACAGGTCAAAATGCTTAAGTTGTTCATGTTGGGGAACGTTGCATGGGAAACAAAATTTTTCCTACGCTCACCAAGATCAATCTAGGAGATGCATCTACGAGGGAAGAGTCGGATCCACATACCCTTGTAGATCGCTAAGCGGAAGCGTTCAAGAACGCGGTTGATGGAGTCGTACTCGCCGCGATTCAAATCGCCGAAGATCCTAGCACCGAACGGACGGTGCCTCCGCGTTCTTCACACGTGCAGCTCGGGGAAGTCTCCTCCTTCTTGATCCAGCAAGGGGGAAGGAGAGGTTGACGGAGAAAACCAGCAGCACGACGGCGTGGTGGAGATGGTGGTGGAGGAATTCCAGCAGGGCTTCGCCAAGCACTGCAAAATAGACGAAGATATTCGTGGGAGAGGGAGGGCAGCGCCGAGGCACGAACTTGTGTTGCTGCCCTCCCTCTGCCTCTCTTTATATAGGGGGGAGAGAGGGGAGGGGGCGCCCCTAGGGTTCCCCCTAGGGGGCGGCGGCCAAGGCCAGATGGGGCCGGCCAAGGGGGGGGCGGCGGCCAGGGCTAGGGTTTCCCCCCCAGGCGCCTTGCCCCCCAAGCCAAGGGGGTGCGGCTGCCCTAGGGGGGCCCAGCCCCTTAGGCGCAGGTGGAGGGGCCTAGGGGGGGCGCACAGCCCCTGAGTGGGCTGTTGCGTCTCCCCACTTATGGCCCATAGGGCCCGTAACCTTTACCGTGGCCCCCGAAACACCTTTCGGTTCTCCGATTCCTTCCCGATGTTCCCCGGAACAATTCCGGACTCCGTTCACTCTCATCCTATATATCAATCTTCGTCCCCGGACTATTCCGGAGACCCTCGTCACGTCCGGGATCTCATCCGGGACTCCGAACAACCTTCGGTTACCATGCACTGTTCTCACTAACAACCCTAGCGTCACCGAACCTTAAGTGTGTAGACCCTGCGGGTTCGGAAACTATGCAGACATGACCGAGACACTCCCAGGTCAATAACCAATAGCGGGATCTGGATACCCATATTGGTTCCCACACGTTCCTCGATGATCTCATCGGATGAACCACGATGTCAAGGATTCAGGCAATCCCGTATACAGTTCCCTTTGTCTCGTCGGTATGTTACTTGCCCGAGATTCGATCGTCGGTATCTCTATACCTAGTTCAATCTCGTTGCCGGCAAGTCTCTTTACTCGTTCCGTAATACATAATCCCGTGACTAACTACTTAGTCACTTTGAGCTCATTGAGATGACGTATTACCGAGTGGGCCTGGAGATACCTCTCCGTCACACGGAGTGACAAATCCCAGTCTCGATCCATGTCAACTCAACAGACACCTTCGGAGATACCTGTAGAGTACCTTTATAGTCACCCAGTTACGTTGCGACGTTTGGCACACACAAGGCACTCCTACGGTGTCAGTGAGTTACATGATCTCATGGTCATAGGAACTTATACTTGACATGCAGAAAACTATAGCGATAACTGATACGATCAAAAGCTATGTTTAACGTTTGGGTCTCGTCCATCACATCATTCTCCTAATGATGTGATCCCGTTATCAAATGACAACTCATGTCTATGACCTGGAAACAGCGGTCATCTTTGATCAACGAGCCAGTCCTGAAGAGGCTTACTAGGGACACAAAGTTTGTCTATTTATCCACACATGTATTTAAGTTTCCAATCAATACAATTATAGCATGGATAATAAACGATTATCATGAACAAGGAAATATAATAATAACTCTTTTATTATTGCCTCTAGGGCATATTTCCAACAGTCACCCACTTGCACTAGAGTCAATAATCTAGCATTACAAGGTAATGAATCTAACACCCATAGAGTCTTGGTGTTGATCATGCTTAGCCCGTGGAAGAGGCTTAGTCAACGGATCTGCAACATTCAAATCCGTGTGTACTTTGCAAATGCTTATGTCCTCCTCCTTGACTGAATCGCGGATGGAATTGAAGCGTCGCTTTATGTGTCTGGTCCTCTTGTGAAACCTTGGTTCCTTGGCTAGAGCAATGGCACCAGTGTTGTCACAAAACAGAGTCATTGGGTTCAATGCACTAGGCACAACTCCAAGATCTGTCATGAACTCCTTCATCCAGACACCTTCCTTTGCCGCCTCCGAGGCAGCTATGTACTCCGCTTCGCATGTAGAATCGGCTACCACGCTTTGCTTGGAACTGCACCAGCTTACCGCTCCCCCGTTGAGAATATATACGTATCCGGTTTGAGACTTCGAGTCATCCGGATCAGTGTCAAAGCTTGCATCGACGTAACCCTTTACGACGAGCTCTTGATCACCTCCATAAACGAGAAACATCTCCTTAGTCCTTTTCAGGTACTTTAGGATATTCTTGACCGCTGTCCAGTGATCCATACCAGGATTACTTTGAAACCTTCCGGCCATACTTATGGCAAGGCTGACATCTGGTCTTGTGCACAGCATTGCATACATGATAGAGCCTATGGCTGAAGCATAGGGGATGACACTCATCTTTTCTCTATCTTCCGCAGTCACTGGGCATTGAGTCTTACTCAACTTTGTACCTTGCAATACCGGCAAGAACCCCTTCTTGGATTGATCCATTTTGAACTTCTTCAAAACTTTATCAAGGTATGTACTTTGTGAAAGTCCTATCAAGCGTCTCGATCTATCTCTATAGATCTTGATGCCCAATATGAAAGCAGCTTCACCGAGGTCCTTCATCGAAAAACTCTTGTTCAAATACCCCTTCACGCTATCCAAAAGTTCTATATTGTTTTCAATTAGCAATATGTCATCCACATATAATATTAGAAACGCTATAGAGCTCCCACTCACTTTCTTGTAAATACAAGCTTCTCCGTAAACTTGTACAAACCCAAACGCTTTGATCACCTCATCAAAGCGAAGATTCCAACTCCGAGACGCTTGCACCAACCCATAAATGGAACGCTGGAGTTTGCAAACTTTGTCAGCATTCTCTGGATCGACAAAACCTTCCGGTTGTATCATATACAACTCTTCCTTAAGAAAACCGTTAAGGAACGCTGTTTTGACATCCATCTGCCAAATTTCATAATCGAAATATGCAGCTATTGCTAACATGATTCGGACGGATTTAAGCATCGCTACGGGTGAGAAAGTCTCATCGTAGTCAACTCCTTGAACTTGTGAAAAACCCTTTGCCACAAGTCGAGCTTTATACACGGTGACATTGCCGTCAGCGTCCGTCTTTCTCTTAAAAATCCATTTATTCTGAATGGCCTTCCGCCCTTCAGGTAATACTTCCAAAGTCCATACTTTGTTTTCATACATGGATCCCATCTCGGATTTCATGGCCTCTAACCATTTGTCGGAATCCGGGCCCACCATCGCTTCTCCATAGCTCGCAGGTTCACTGTTGTCCAACAACATGACCTCCAAGACAGGGTTACCATACCACTCAGGTGTAGTGCGTACCCTTGTCGACCTACGAGGTTCGGTAGTAACTTGATCAGAAGCTTCTTGATCATCATCATTGGCTTCCTCTTCAACCGTTGCAGGCTCCACAAAAACATCTTTCTGTGCTGCGCTACTCTCTGGTTGAAGCAGAGGTTCAATAACCTCATCAAGTTCTACCTTCCTCCCACTCAATTCTTTCGAGAGAAACTCTTTCTCGAGAAAGGACCCGTTCTTAGCGACAAACACTTTGCCCTCGGATCTGAGATAGAAGGTGTACCCAACAGTTTCTTTTGGGTATCCTATGAAGACACATTTGTCCGCTTTGGGTTCAAGCTTTTCTGGCTGAAGCCTTTTGACATAAGCATCGCAACCCCAAACCTTGAGAAAAGACAACTTAGGTTTCTTACCAAACCACAGTTCATACGGTGTTGTCTCAACGGACTTAGATGGAGCCCTATTTAAAGTGAATGCAGCTGTCTCTAACGCATATCCCCAAAACGATAGTGGCAAATCGGCAAGAGACATCATAGAACGTACCATATCTAATAGGGTTCGATTACGACGTTCGGACACACCATTACGCTGTGGTGTTCCAGGTGGCGTCAACTGTGAAACAATTCCACATTTTCTTAAGTGATCACCAAACTCATAACTCAGATATTCTCCCCCTCGATCAGATCGTAGGAACTTGATCTTCTTGTTACGATGATTTTCAACTTCACTCTGAAATTGCTTGAACTTTTCAAAAGTTTCAGACTTATGCTTCATCAAGTAAATATACCCATATCTACTTAAGTCGTCAGTGAAGGTGAGAAAATAACGATATCCACCGCGCGCCGTCTTGTCATCTTGCCCATGAGGCACGGCTCGCACGTGTCAAGTGATTCAAAATCAAGAGACTCCAGAAGTCCATCAGCATGGAGCTTCCTCATGCGTTTCACGCCGATATGACCGAGACGGCAGTGCCACAAGAAAGTGGTATTATCATTATCTACTCTACATCTTTTGGCATCAATGTTATGAACATGTGTATCATCACTATCGAGATTCAATAAGAATAAACCCCTAACTTCGGGTGCATGACCATAAAAGATATTACTCATATAAATAGAACAACCATTATTCTCTGTCTTAAATGAGTAACCGTCTCGCAATAAACAAGATCCAGATATAATGTTCATGCTTAACGCAGGCACTAAATAACAATTATTCAGGTTCATAACTAATCCCGATGGTAATCGAAGAGCGAGCGTGCCGACGGCGATCACATCAACCTTGGAACCGTTTCCCACGCGCATCGTCACTTCGTCCTTCGCCAGCCTCCGTTTATTCCGCAGTTCCTGTTTAGAGTTGCAAATGTGAGCAACCGAACCGGTATCAAATACCCAGGCACTACAACGAGAGTTGGTAAGGTAAACATCAATAACATGTATATCACATATACCTTTGTTGTTGTTGGCCCCCTTCTTGTCCGCCAGATACTTGGGGCAGTTCCGCTTCCAGTGGCCGTTCCCCTTGCAATAGAAACACTCAGTCTCTGGCTTGGGCCCAGCCTTGGGTTTCTTCACTGGATTAGCAACTGCTTTGCCACCCTTCTTAGAGTTACCCTTCTTGCCCTTGCCATTCTTCTTGAAACTGGTGGTCTTATTGACCATCAACACTTGATACTCCTTCTGGATGTCTGCCTCAGCGACTTTCAGCATCGAAAACAGCTCGGCGATGGTCTTGTTCATCCCTTGCATGTTATACTGCTGCACGAAGCTCTTGTAGCTTGGAGGGAGTGACTGGAGAATTCTGTCAATGATAGCCTCATCCGGGAACACAAGTCCCAGATCAGCTATGCGGGTATAGTACCCAGACATCTTCAGTAAGTGCTCACTAACAGACGAATTCTCCTCCATCTTGCAAGCGAAGAATTTATCGGTGGTCTCATACCTCTCGATCTTAGCATTCTTCTCAAAGATGAACTTCAACTCCGTGTACATCTCATATGCACCATGACGTTCAAAACGTCTTTGAAGTCCTCCTTCCAAGCCGTACAACATGGCACACTGCACTATCGAATAGTCATCCGAACGCGTCTGCCAAACGTTCATAACGTCCGCAGAGGCTCCAGGAGCGGGGGGGTCACCTAGCGGTGCATTTAGGACATAAACCTTCTGGGCAGCTGTGAGGATGATCCTCAGATTGCGGAGCCAGTCCACAAAGTTGCTCCCGTCATCTTTCAGTTTAGCTTTCTCTAGGAACGCATTAAAATTCAGGGGAGCTACTGCGCGAGCCATCTACAACAAAATTTGCAAAGACATTTTAGACTATTGTTCATGATAAGTGAGTTATTACCTAATCAAATTAATTATAACTCCCACTCAAATTGACATCCTTCCGGTCATTCGAGCGTGACATGATCCAAATTCACCAACCCAAGTCCGATCATCACGTGAGATGAGGTGGTGTCAATGGTGAACATCAACATGTTGATCATATCTACTATATGACTCATGCTCGACCTTTCGGTCCTCCGTGTTCCGAGGCCATGTCTGTACATGCTAGGCTCGTCAAGTCTAACCCGAGTGTTCTGCATTTGCAAAACTGGCTTGCACCCGTTGTATGCGAACGTAGAGTCTATCACACCCGATCATCACGTGGTGCTTCGAAACGACGAACCTTCGCAACGGCGCACACTCGGGGGGAACACAATTTTATCTTGAAATTTTAGTGAGGGATCATCTTATAATGCTACCGTCGTCCTAAGCAAAATAAGATGCATAAAAGGATTAACATCACATGCAAATCATAAGTGACATGATATGGCCATCAACTCGTGCTTTTGATCTCCATCTCCAAAGCACCGGCATGATCTTCATCGTCACCGGCGTAACACCATGATCCCCATCATCATGATCTCCATCATCGTGTCGCCATCGGGGTTGTCGCGCGCCCACCATGCTCTTACTACTATTGCTACCGTTTAGCGATAAAGTAAAGCATTACATAGCGCTTACTGATTGACACGCAGGTCATACAAAAATTAAAGACAACCCTATGGCTCCTGCCGGTTGCCATATACATCGACATGCAAGTCGATATTAACTATTACAACATGATCATCTCATACATCAAATATATCTCATCATGTCTTTGGCCATATCATATCACATACATACCCTGCAAAAACAAGTTAGACGTCCTCTAATTTGTTGTTGCATGTTTTACGTGGCTGCTATGGGTATCTAGCAAGAACGCTTCTTACCTACGCAAAGCCACAACGGTGATATTTAAGTTGCTATTTAACCTTCTACAAGGACCGCCTTCGTCGAATCCGATTCAACTAAGATAGGAGAGACAGACACCCGCCAGCCATCTTATGCAACAAAAGTCGCATGTCTGTCGATGGAACCGGTCTCATGTACGTGGACATGTAAAGTTGGTCCGGGCCGCTTCATCCCATAATACCGCTGAATCAAGAAAGACCAAGGAGGGAAGCAATCTAAACATCAACGCCCACAAACCCCTTTGTGTTCTACTCGTGAAAGCATCTACGCAAGAACCTAGCTCATGATGCCACTGTTGGGGAACGTTGCATGGGAAACAAAAATTTTCCTACGCCCACCAAGATCAATCTAGGAGATGCATCTACGAGGGAAGAGTCGGATCCACATACCCTTGTAGATCGCTAAGCGGAAGCGTTCAAGAACGCGGTTGATGGAGTCGTACTCGCCGCGATTCAAATCGCCGAAGATCCCAGCGCCGAACGGACGGCGCCTCCGCGTTCAACACACGTACAGCTTGGGGACGTCTCCTCCTTCTTGATCCAGCAAGGGGGAAGGAGAAGTTGACGGAGAAACCCAGCAGCACGACGGCGTGGTGGAGATGGTGGTGGAGGAATTCCAGCAGGGCTTCGCCAAGCACTACTGTCTAGTTGAAGATCTCTACGGTGGAGGGAGGGCAGCGCCAAGGCACGAACGTGTGTGGCTGCCCTCCCCTCTGCCTCTCTTTATATAGGGGGGAGAGGGGGGAGGAGGCGCCCTAGGGTTTCCCCTAGGGGCCGGCGGCCAAGGGAGATGGGAAGGGGGCGGCGCCCCCAGGGCTAGGGTTTGCCCCCCCAGGGTGCCTTGCCCCCCAAGGACTCTGGGGTGCGGCTCCCTAGGGGGGGCCAGCCCCCATGCGCAGGTGGAGAGGGCCCAAGGGGGGGCGCACAGCCCCATGAGGGCTGTTGCGTCTCCCACTTATGGCCCATAGGGCCCGTAACAATTACCGTGCCCCCCGAAACACCTTTCGGCACTCCGATTTCTTCCCGATGATCCCCGGAACAATTCCGGACTCCGTTCACTCTCATCCCATATATCAATCTTCGTCCCCGGACCATTCCGGAGACCCTCGTCACGTCCGGGATCTCATCCGGGACTCCGAACAACCTTCGGTTACCATGCACTGTTCTCACTAACAACCCTAGCGTCACCGAACCTTAAGTGTGTAGACCCTGCGGGTTCGAAAACTATGCAGACATGACCGAGACACTCCCAGGTCAATAACCAATAGCGGGATCTGGATACCCATATTGGTTCCCACACGTTCCTCGATGATCTCATCGGATGAACCACGATGTCAAGGATTCAGGCAATCCCGTATACAGTTCCCTTGTCTCGTCGGTATGTTACTTGCCCGAGATTCGATCGTCGGTATCTCTATACCTAGTTCAATCTTGTTACCGGCAAGTCTCTTTACTCGTTCCGTAATACATAATCCCGTGACTAACTACTTAGTCACTTCGAGCTCATTGAGATGACGTATTACCGAGTGGGCCCGGAGATACCTCTCCGTCACACGGAGTGACAAATCCCAGTCTCGATCCATGTCAACTCAACAGACACCTTCGGAGATACCTGTAGAGTACCTTTATAGTCACCCAGTTACGTTGCGACGTTTGGCACACACAAGGCACTCCTACGGTGTCAGTGAGTTACATGATCTCATGGTCATAGGAACTTATACTTGACATGCAGAAAACTATAGCGATAACTGATACGATCAAAAGCTATGTTTAACGTTTGGGTCTCGTCCATCACATCATTCTCCCAATGATGTGATCCCGTTATCAAATGACAACTCATGTCTATGACCTGGAAACCGCGGTCATCTTTGATCAACGAGCTAGTCCTGAAGAGGCTTACTAGGGACACAAAGTTTGTCTATTTATCCACACATGTATTTAAGTTTCCAATCAATACAATTATAGCATGGATAATAAACGATTATCATGAACAAGGAAATATAATAATAACTCTTTTATTATTGCCTCTAGGGCATATTTCCAACAGTTCACCTGCAAATTTGCATGTACCATTTGGGTGTGACAACGGACACATATAATTTTTTTCAATTCTTTTGATATTTGTAAAATCTATTTTTGGCACACAGGAGCATGTGCTCCCTAGAGCCAAATTAACTATCTGAGATTATGCGAAGCTGCTTGAGCGAACACCACTACACATTACACAACAAAGAACTATAATCTACATTTCGGCTGCCGCCTAGTCTACAACGGCCTCTGCACATTACACAACGAAGAACTATAATCTACATTTCGGCTGTCGCCTAGTCTACAACAGCCTCTGGGCCACGCTTGTCACCAGGCAAATACTAAAGAAATATAATGTGCTACTTGGTGGGGAGGGGGGCAATGGCCCCCAGCCGTAACATAACGAGCGAAGTCTGAAATGAACCTTGTGGTTGTAGACACGGTCGCAAATGAATCAAGACCTCCAAATCTTGATGGGCTATCGCTCGAGACCCTGCACTGACATGGAGCACCGACAAGCTTTGAGAGGTGATGACTGCTTGTATGATCATGCACAACATGATTGTGGTAGATGAGCTTGTATGATCATGCACAACATGATTGTGATAGATGAGCTTGTATGATCATGCACAACATGATTGTGGTAGAAGAGCGTGATGACAACCTCTACGACCAAGGGTTTGAATATTAGGGTGAAAATGATGTGCTTGAGCACTAAGAACCGGCAACATTTGATCAGTTCACCAAATTTCATCATGAAATGTGTGATTGGAAAAACTCATATGCAACTTCGAAATGACTTGGTCGAGCAGACGTGGATTCACATCGGCTACGGTAGATGTAATGTATCGGTTTATTTTCTTTGAATGTATTCATGACAATTTAAATTTGATTAAACTCTGTGATTCTTATTCGGTTGCGAAACTATATACTACTCCCTCTGTTCGGAATTACTTGTCGCAGAAATGGATGTATCTAGACGTATTTTAGTTCTAGATATATCCATTTCCAAGACAAGTAATTCCGAACGAAGGGAGTACTATTGTGGTACTATGTTATTTATTTGGTTAAACTACATGCAATGTTTTGCTTTTAGTTTTATTTGGCTGCAATGTTTCCTTTTAGTTACAAATAATGTCTACATCTCTGGCCGCCGACGTCAGACATGCTGGGACCAACGCGACCAGAAAAAAGACTAGACAACGTCTCTTTACCCGATCCAAATGGGTAGAATCCGAAGAAAAAAAAACGGCCATCCGTTTAGGGTGGCGCCCCGTTGGAGCTGGCCTTATTGCTTCGAGTCTTGCTTACAGTTACAGAGACGCTTTACCCTTGCTCCAACAGTAGTGGCTTGCGTTAGAATCCGAAAAAGATTTATGCATTTCAACGCAGGAGGTAACTTTGATGCGCGCCGGCCGGCCGGCCGGAGTTCATGGCAAGCGTCAACGCCTCGACACCCTGCTCCAAGCGTCCCGTCCAAGCTGCCTGTCTCACTGTCTGCGTGCACTTGTCACTTTGCCGTGAGTAGAGTAGTCCTTGAATTGGACCTGAATGTTGGCCGGGTTGGTGTTACTACACTCAACAAACAGCTCACCGAGCGTGCCAAACATTGATTGACGTGCGCAACCGCCAAGCATGAAGGAAGGAAAAAACGAGGACATTTTGACCCAAAGTTGTGGACCATTTTGGTACTACGGGCAAGAATTGGTTGGTTCTGCTTAGGACCAGCCATGGCATGAATTTTGGTGCTCCCTCCGGTCCTTTTTACTTTGCATATAAGAATTATCCGAAGTCAAACTTCATAAAGCTTCAGATAGTCATCAAAGCCTGTGTTCTTGAACTCGGTGCTATTGTCGCTTCTGATATGCTCGATCTTGATGCCATGACACGGTTAGCGAATCGTCTGGAGACACCCCGCACTTCAGTCTTGAAGGTAATGATACGCACCTAGGTGTAACGTGAATAATCATCAACAACGACGAATCCATAAAGTGATGCTGCATTGGTTAGTGTGGCATAATGAGTAGGACCAAATATACCGATATGAAGTAATTCAAAGGGACGAGTGGTGGTCATGATTGTCTTTGCGGAGTGCTTGGATCTGATCATCTTTCCAGCCTCACAAGCACCACAAAGGTGATCTTTGACGAATTTAACGCCCTCGACGCCAATGATGTGCTTCTTCTTGACAAGTGCGCTCAAATTCCTCATGCCAGTATGTTCAAGTCGTCGATGCCATAGCCAGCACTCTGAAGCTTTTGCCAGTACACATGTGGCTGGTTGAGGACCCGGAGAGAAATCTACAATGTACAAATCACCTCTCCTAAAGCCTTCGAAGACTTTGGACTTATCAGATTCCATAAGCACAATGCATCTATATTTATCAAAGATGACAAGCATATCAAGATCACAAAGCATTGAGACAGTCATGAGGTTGTATACTAGGGACTCGACAAGCATCACCTTTTTCATGGGTCGATCCTTTGAGATAGCAACCTTACCTAGACCCAATACCTTGCTATTTCCTTTGTCAGCGTAGGCGATATGCTTCAGATGAGGCGGAGCAAGGGGAGCATCGGTGAGGAGATTCCTGTCATCAGTCATGTGATTGGTGCAACCACTGTCCAGAACCCATTCAATAGCTTTTGGAGTATCATCCTGTAGAAGCATTAGTCTCACTTAGAAATTCATATACTTCAGTTGAAGAATATGATGCTCAATTTCGTCAGTGAATTTCATCAGTAAGCATATAACTAGCAGCATAGGGATGTGTGAAATAAGGAATTCATTTCATCATGATTAGCTTGCATCCCAACAAGCATTATGTGAGGCCTTCAGCAAATTCATCATACATTTATTGTGTCTGAAGACCTGACCCTGAAGAAGAGCTTAGTTCTTCTTTTTAACCACCCACATCTGAATGGGTGGCTGAGAAGCAATGTAACACAAGGCATTGATAGAGAACTTAGGCATTGAAGAATATGCATTTCTCTTCACAAGAGGAGTATAGTACTCATATGAATATGCAGAAAATTCTTAGCAGTTTTGTGCACATAGCGATTTCAAGAATAATGCACATATTCATGAGATTGAGGTCTTTTTTCCTGCATTGACGTGTTAGTACGTGCATGAGTTGGCCAGCGTCCATTTGACGACTTTGGTCCAGGTGAAGAATTTGCCTTGTGGTTGTTCCTTTTCTTCGGTGATGTCATGATGACATTCACCTGAAGATGTTGAAGAACACTTTTGGGCACCCATATTTTCTTCACTTGGGGGCCATTCCTGCAGTTAGTACCAACAAATCTAACAAATACTTCACCATTCTGATTTTTGAATAACTTATAGTTGGAGTCAAATGACTCATCAGTAGAATGTGGAGTATCATAATTGTAGCCAGATAGAGAGGATGGATCAACTTGAGGTCCTTTTGCAGCAACACATGTGATTTTGGGATACTGCTCAGGTTTCCAATAAGATCCATCAGCATTCAACTTTCTCTAAAAAGCAATACCCTCTTTCCTAGGGTTCTTGTTCAGAATCTGCTCCTTGAGCACATTACAAAGAGTTTTGTGCCCTTTGAGACTTTTGTACATGCCCGTGACGAACAATTCTTTCAGACCTGCATTTCCGTCAGTAACACTCGTGGTCTCCTCAGATGAGGGAATTGAAATAACAGAGACAGACAGTTGAAGATATAGCAGCAGTTGAAGCATTTGAACATTTAGCTGAAGAATTTGCATTATCGCGTTCAAGGCATTTTAAGCATGGAGCAACAATTTCTTCTTGAGAGGTGCTAATTTGTTGAGCGAGTAATGAATTATTGTCTTTCTGAAGATCATCATGCGATGCTCCCAGCTTCTCGAGTTCTTGCTTCCTTTGAAGAAATTCATAGGACAGCTTCTCGTGTGTAGCTGAGAGAGCCACATGAGGACAGCTTCTCGTGTGTAGCTGAGAGAGCCACATGAGGACAGCTTCTCGTGTGTAGCTGAGAGAGCCACATGAGGACAGCTTCTCGTGTGTAGCTGAGAGAGCCACATGACGACTTTCAAGTTCGTCATACTCTGTGACTGAGGAATTTTAAGGTCATCAGTCAGAGTTTGAGTGTGTTCCATATTTCATTCAACAGATCATCACTTTTATCTAGCAAGTTGTGAATCCTTTCCATTGTTGTTTGTTGCCTTGTGGCAATATTAGCAAGTTTCGAGTAGCTAGGTAACATGTTTTCGTCAGATTCATCTTCACTTGAGAAAGATAGCGAACGCCTGAGTACCTTGGTGCCTTTTTCCATGAGGCATGTAGCTAAGGACGATGAATCAGACTCAAGAGGCATAGTCTTGAGTGATTCCTTGAACTCGAGGAACCAAGGATCCTGACGAGTACGATTCCCTTCATAGACGTTAGAGATTCTGTCCCATATGAACTTCACACTGCAAAAATGCATGATGCGCCTAGGCGTCCGACGACGAGCTCATGGCGCCGTCGCCACACTCGCCCACGCCGGCGACCTCGACAACGGCGACGAACAAGGGTGAAGAAAGCGAGTGGGAGAACCGGTCCGACGAGGGGGGCAGCTCTTTTAATCAATGGCTTTTTGCAAGAAACCCCCTGCTATCCTTCGTGTTCAGGCGAACTAGAGGACATGGCAGTCAGCGCACACGTGACACTAGGCACTTTGTGAGAATGAAAGATGAACCATATAATAAAAAAGTAGTACACTCTTTTAATCCACTACTACTGTACATGTTGGCTATAAGATGAAGTATAAATGACATGACACTGGGCCGCTGTCTATATTATTAACCATGCTCTTATGCCGACTTGGAGTAGTGATGCTTTCAACGTTGATGTGCGCGCCGGCCGGCCAAGCGTCAGCGCCCCGAGCACGCCGTCCATCGCCGACGCCGCGCAACAGCATACACTTGTCACTAGGAGTACAGATCAAATAAAATTGGTTGGAAGGAGCCAATGTTAGGTCACTTTCCCGTGAGTACAAATGTATGCAGTCGTCCAATTAGGTGCGTGTGTGCCAAACATTGATCGATTGATTGATGTGCGCAACCGCCGCAAGGAAGGACGGAGGAAAAAGAAAAGGACATTTCGCCGCTCGTGTCGTGTCATGTGTCGATCATGCATGGGCTGGGCAGATGGAACGTAAACCCAGGCAGAAAGAATTGGTTGGTTCTGGAGAGTGGAGAGGACCAGCAACGGCAATCTTTCTTCCGGCCACGAGTCCTGGTCCATGCACTGCAGTTTGTGGGTGCCCTGTACCATCACCCCTTCCCTGCCCAAAACTAGGATTGCTACATCTGATATGATGAAACACACACATTTACTTTTTTATGTGCAAATATTTTTGATGCAACTCTTGTACATTTTTTTGTGTATAAACAACATTCTTTATTGCCATAAAGTGTATTGCCTACCCAAGACGACGATGACGCTGTGGAGGAGTTCCCGCCCCGGTCCATCCGCAAGCGGCGGAGCGCGCACTCCTCCTCATATGGGTCGGATGAGCTCGACAAGTTGGCGGCCAACCCCACCCAATCGATCTCGTCGGAGCCGCATCCAACCATGGTGGAGGGGACGTGAGAGATTGGCGAGAGGAAGGGGAGCAGACCAGAGTTCATTGGATTGGCTTGTTTTTATTTTTCTTTTGTGGACAGTTGTGGGGGCGGCGTGGGCCGTAGGGCATTTGGGGCGGATATATCGCACCCGTTTGTAGATGCTCTCATCCTGTGGACCCAACCCAGAACTGGAATCAAGCGAGCCAAATCGATGAAACATTTTGTAAATTGTAGGTGTGCGGGATCTCAGGAGAAAAATACACAAATTCCGCCTGGTTAGAAATGTGGTTCCAAATTTCGTTTTTAGGAATATTTTGGCCACAACCGAAACAGTTGAGGTTCACTGTATTTCTTTCTCTTTCCTTTTAGCACTTGAATGTGGTTGAAACCAAATCGAACACTATGATAATTGAAAAAAACAATTTAAGTTTATCAATGTAACAGCTACGATATTTTGACCCAAAAGGCAATTAATAATTTTGTTATCTACCGTAATATTTGAAATTCCACTCAGAGTGGAAACCACTCCGAATCAACACAAGAAGATGCGGGTGAGCTAGGTACTCCTACTCAATCTTTTACTTCCTCCATACCAATGAATAATGCACTCACACTTTTTTTTTAAATCCAACTTTGACTGTGAATTTGATCAAAACTATATTTTTTTCTGACTTGGAATTTATACCATCGAAAACTGCTTTTCAATACGAACTCAATGATATGATTTTTTATCACATATAATCCACCTTTGGTTGGTTTTCTTTTTTTTTTAGAAAAGGAGGATGTCCCCTGGCCTCTGCATCTAGGAGATGCATACGGCCACTTTATTGATTATTCTCGAGGACCTTACAAAGTATTACAACAATATGTCTGAATCCGCCATCTTGGCAACATATGCCGCTACTCCTATCCAAATGATGAAGGCGTGCTAGCTGGACCACTACCCAGACCACTCATCTAAGGCTAACATCCAAATGATGAAGGTGGTGCTAGCTGGGCCACTACCCAAACCACCCACCTAAGCCTAACATCAAACGCCGGAAGCCCCAGCCGAGCCACATGCCGGGTCTGGGGCACAATCCACCTTTGGTTGGTCTAATTTAATTATGGCCAAAGTTAATTTTTGGGATGCCTACACGTCTTATTCATTAGATTAGGATGGTGTCCGTTGCTTTGAGTCGTGCTTATCAGAGAGACGCTTTAGACTTGCTCCTACATTACATTAGTGGATTGCAGTAGAATCTACGACTGCGACTAGGACTAGATTGATGCATTTCAACGCAGGAGGTTACTTTGACGTGCGCGCCGGCCTGCGAGAGTTCCTGTCAAGCGTCAACGCCTCGACACTCTGGCCGTCTCGACAGCTGGAGTACTATATACTCTCTTCGTTCCTAAATATTTGTCTTTCTAGAGATTTCAACAAGTGACTACATACAAAATAAAATAAGTGAATCTACATACACTCTACTATCAGTGTAACGGCTACGATATGTTGTTTTCATTTGAAATGTCTAGAAAGCCAAATATTTGAGAACGGAGGGAGTATATATGAAATCTTTGGAAGGATGGTGCCCCTCTTTTTTTCTTTGCATGGCGAAGGAAGGTGCCCTGTCTGCATGCACTTGTCACTTTTCCCGTGTACTACCTCCATCCCGGTTTATTAGTCCTTTTTATAGTTTGGGTCAAATTTAACCTTTGATTTAACTATTAAAAAATAAGTTATATATTCTAAAATAATATCATTGGAACCCCTTGCAAATATGGATCCAACATTAAAAGTTTTATGACATACACCTTATAATTTGTTAATCAAATCTACGACCAAAGTTGGGCACGAACCGTCCTTGTTTATTATCCCCTCTCGTATGTAGCAAAAATAATATATCAGTAAAAACTATGTCCAAATATAAATCAATGTTAGAATTGAACCACCCCTCAAAAAAAAAAAAAAAAACTTGTTGAATTGAACCTGAATGCTGGGCTGATAGAGTCAACAGCTCACCGTGCGTGCCAAACATTGATTGATGTGCGCAACCGCCAAGAATGAAGCCCATCCACGAACCCCAGCCCCCCATCTTCTACCCTGCGCCGCTGTCATCCAATCCACTCCCCCACCTCCATTTCGAAACCGGTCACATCCACGAACCACGACGCTTTGACAAGGCTTCACGCGGCCTTGCGTCTATAGTGCGTTAAAAAAAACTTTTGATTTGCTTCCAAGGACCGACAGCCAGAAAATAAACAAAGAGAAAGGAATCCATTGGTTCGTTATTCAAGTCTGTCCCCAGCTAGGCTCCAGACGCAGCTGCAGCTTTGACACTTGACAGAGAGATGGAGGAAAACTCACTCCTACTCCACTGCTCAACTCCTGGATCTGGGCGCACAAATTGAACCACAGCGACAAGCGAAATGCGGTGTATAATTGTTCATACCGGTGACAAATGGCCAAAGCATAATGCAATGTCTGTATCTGTAATTCTGTATAATAAGTATACAAAAGAGAGAGAAAAACTCGGTGTAATCTTCTCTTCCTCGATCGATCCATCGTCTCCACCACATCAATGGTTATTGCTCTCCTCCATCTCAACCTCCCACTAATCAAAGAATATTATGTAATCTCGGCGTCCCAAGAATGGACGGGATGAATCTAATTAATCAGAGTAACACGGACCAAAATAATACTCTATGTGTGTGGCCCACAGATCACGGCGCCAGGATTGCATCTCAGCTCGGTCCACCGTTGCACTCGAGATCTTCGGTGGACGGACGGAGCGGCCGCCGATCAGACGAGCTCGAGGCGCGCCGAGTAGTCGGCGTACCTGGACCGCCGGATGTTGGCCTGCCGCTTCCGGTACACCACGGCGGCCAGGCACAGCACGGCCGCCGCAGAGAACACGCCCACCACCACGCCCGCCTTCTTCCCGCCGTTCATCTCCTCGCGCCTCTCCGCCACCTCCTGCGGCTGAGCCTCGCCGCCACTGTCGGCCTTCACCTCCATCGCCGCCGGGGCGGGCGCTGGCGCGTTCACCTTCTTCTTCCCGCTGTAATCGTCGTCGTCGTCGCCTTCCTTGTCGGCGGCGCCAGGGGCGGGCGCGGGCGCGGCGGCGGAGTGCAGGGACGACGACGGCGCCGGCGCCGGCGAGTGCGCGGGGGACGTGTCGGTGGGCGCGGGAGGGGACGCCGCCTTGTCGTCGCCGGGGGAGAGCGCGGGGGCCAGGGAGGGGGGCGCAGCGGATCCGTTGTCGCCGTCGTCGGAGTCGGCGTCGGGGCGGAGGAGCGGGGGCGCGGTGGGCGCGCCGGCCGACGGCGGCTGCGAGATGGGGCTCTGCGCGCCGCACAGCACCGGCGCCGCCACCACCACGAGGAGCAGGAGGCAGACCGCGGAGGGCAGTGGCAATGCCATCATGTCTCTCTCTCCTGGAGACTGAGATCGGGAGAAAGGGATGGAGCCGGCGCGGCGGGGTGAGGCAGATCTGGGATCGGCGGCGAGGTTTGGTTGGTGGCGCGGCGAGGGGGACGGATATATAGGTGGTTCGGTGGGGCGGGGTTGGCGGCCGGTGGCAGGAAAGGTGTGGATCATTGGTTTGACTGCGACGGATCAGCGGCGGCCGACACCAGTGTGGTGAAA
This sequence comes from Secale cereale, assembly GCA_902687465.1. Lineage (NCBI taxonomy): Eukaryota > Viridiplantae > Streptophyta > Magnoliopsida > Poales > Poaceae > Secale > Secale cereale. The sequence continues at coordinate 1,530,251 of LR738715.1, read as the reverse complement.
GAAAAGGACACGTGGACGGCTAAGATGACTTCAACCAAGCTCTCAAACAACAGCCATGTGAGTTTGATTTGCTTCCAAGGAATTCAGTTGAATTTGTTTGGCTCACAAGCCGCGTGAGGCCTCTACATTCTGCCTCTCAAACGGCTCATAGCCCCTCACCGTACCTTGGGACGCCCAGGCATGGCACGGATCGCAGCGTCGACCTTCTCGGGGCACGGAGGAAATCTCAGGCGACTCAGATTCGGCAATTCAACCGGGGCCGATAATTGGATCCGTCGGAACTCAAGTCGCGATGCTCATAATTTGAGAACGCACGCACGCACGATGAATGTAGGGGTATCCAAATAACTTCAAGCTTGATTGGATTGGAGCCAAACCTTTTTGGCGACCTCAATAAATTGGCAGCCGATTTCTTAGGCTTTGATTTCTGGCAAATCTTCTACTTATCAAACACTAGCCAAAATTGCAGGATGTTGACAGTTTTGTGTGAGCTTTGGCCAATTTTGGCTCTAGTTCAATGAGCCTATTACCATCTGTCCTATAACATGTGACCAAAGGAACCGCACACCATTCATCGATGTACACCTAAGTGAGAGAACAACATCAGCAGGATTATTATTTTTGGCAACTCTAATAAATCGGCAGCTAATTAGTTGGGCTCCAACTTTATTTTTTGGCAATTCTTCTCACCAACCAGTTGCCAAATTGTAAAATGTTAACAAGATTTGCCAACTTTTAGCTTCAAAAGCAACCCCTTACCATATAGATCCTCTAGCGCGTGACCAAAGAAAACACGCTGCATTCGTGTGGTACACCTCTTTGCTTGCAATGGTAAAAGAAGAGAATGGTTCCTCAAAAAGAAAAAAAAAGAAGAGAATTGAAAGAAACACAAATCAAACTCCCAGAAGAAGTGAAATAACAACATCAAGGGCCGACAGTAGTGCAGCGAAAGAAAGGACACGTGGACGATTGGGATGGCGTAAACCAGGCTCAACAATGTGTTGGGGAACGTAGTATTTTAAAATTTTCCTACGATCACGCAAGATCTATCTACCAGATGCATAGCAACGAGAGGGGAGAGTGTGTCTACGTACCCTCGTAGACCGGGAGCGGAAGCGTCAAGTGACGCGGTTGATGTTGTCGAACTTCTTCGCGATCCAACCGATCAAGCACCGAACGTACGGCACCTCCGCGTTCAGCACACGTTCAGCTTGATGACGTCCCACGAGCTCTTGATCCAGTAGAGCTTCACGGGAGAGTTTCGTCAGCACGACGGCGTGGTGACGGATATGATGTGTTCACCGGCGCAGGGCTTCGCCTAAGCTCCGCGACGGTACGACCGAGATGTGATTCTGTGGAGGGGGGCACCGCACACGGCTAAAACAATTCAACTTGTGTGTCTTTGGGTGCCCCCCTGCCCCCGTATATAAAGGAGCAAGGGAGGAGGGGCCGGCCACCTCCTATGGTGCGGCTAGGGAGGGGACTCCTACTAGGAATAGGATTGCAATCCTATTCCTAGTAGGATTCACCGGAAGGAAGAAGGGGGAAAGGATTAGGAGAGGTGGCGCCCCTCCCCCCCCCAATCCTAGTCCAACTAGGATTCCTAGGTGGGGGCGCCGGCCAGCCCTATGGGCTGCCTCTCTCTCACCTTTTAGGCCCACTATGGACCATTCCCTCTCGTAGGGGGTTCCGGTAACCCCCTCCGGCATTCCCGATAAATCCGAAACTTTTCCGGTATACTTCCGGTGTCCGAATATAGCCGTCCAATATATCAATCTTTATGTCTCGGACATTCCGAGACTCCTCGTCATGTCCGTGATCTCATCCGGGACTCCGAACTACCTTCGGTACATCAATACTCAAAAACTCATAATACCGATCGTCATCAAACGTTAAGCGTGCGGACCCTACGGGTTCGAGAACTATGTAGACATGACCGAGACTCATCTCTGGTCAATAACCAATAGCGGAACCTGGATGTTCATATTGGCTCCTACATATTCTACGAAGATCTTTTATCGGTCAGAACCGCATAACAACATACGTTGTTCCTTTTGTCAAACGGTATGTTACTTGCCCGAGATTTGATCGTCGGTATCTTTATACCTAGTTCAATCTCGTTGCCGGCAAGTCTCTTTACTCGTTCCGTAACACATCATCTCGTGACTAACTCATTAGTCCTTTTTGCTTGCAAGGCTTATTGTGATGTGTGTTACCGAGAGGGCCCAGAGATACCTCTCCGACACTCGGAGTGACAAATCCCAATCTTGATCTATGCAAACACCACGAATACTTTCGGAGACACCTGTAGAGCATCTTTATGATCACCCAGTTACGTTGTGACGTTTGATAGCACACAAGGTGTTCCTACGGTATTCGGGAGTTGCATAATCTCATAGTCATAGGAACATGTATAAGTCATGAAGAAAGCAATAGCAGTTAAACTAAACGATCATAGTGCTATGCTAACGGATGGGTCTTGTCCATCACATCATTCTCCTAATGATGTGATCCCGTTGATCAAATGACAACTCATGTCTATGGCTAGGAAACATAACCATCTCTGATCAATGAGCTAGTCTAGTAGAGGCATACTAGGGACATACTGTTTTGTCTATGTATCCACACATGTACTAAGTTTCCGGTTAATACAATTCTAGCATGAATAAAAGACTTTTATCATGATATAAGGAAATACAAATAACATCTTTATTATTGCCTCTAGGGCATATTTCCTTCACAATGGCCATGTGAGTTTGATTTGGTTTGAAGGAATTTGGTTGAATTTGGCTCACAAGGCGTGAGGCCTCCACATTTTGTCTGTCAAACAACTCATCGTTGCACATGGCCATGTGTCGTGTATAACTTGAGACGTCGATGCATAGCACGACTCGGGGCGCCAACCTTTTCGAGGCACGATGAAATCTCAGGCGACTTAGAATCAACAATTCAACCGGGCACAGAGGGTTATCCAAAGAAGTTAGAGCTTGCTTGGTTTGGTGCCAACTTTGTTGGCAACCCTAATAAATTGACAGCTGATTTGTTTGCGCGGCTTGATAATTCATCAAATCAAAGGCTAGGAGCCAACTTTTTTGGCGACCCTTATAAATTGGCAGCCGAATTGTTCGGCTCCAATTTTTGATAATTCTTCAAATCAAAGGCTAGGAGCCAACTTTTTTTGGCGACCCATATAAATTGGCAGCCGATTTGTTAGGCTCTAGTTTCTGGCTATTCCTATAATCAAACACTGGCCAAAAATTGTTAGATGTTGGCATTTGCTCAAAAACACTAGCCAAAATTGACAATTATGAGCTTCACCAAAATTTGGGTCCAACCAACCAACAACTTAATGCCTATCCTCTAGCATGTGACCAAAGGCGAATTCATGATTGTTCACATATATCCTACGATAGATAGATAGATAGATAGTTCACATATATCCTACGATAGATAGATAGTTCACATAATCTTAATCCTACGATAGATAGATAAATAGATAGTTCACATAGTCTTCTCCTACGAACTACTACTACTCGTCATTCTCCGACTCGGACTCTGCCTCGGTGATGTCCTCCTCTGACGTCTCAGCGTAGGCGTCAAGGAACCGCTCGTCGATGGAGTCCCAGGAGGACGCATCTCCTAGCTCGATGTTGAACTTAGCGACCGCCTTCCGCGCTCGCTTGTCCTCGCGATAAGCCGCTCGCTCTTTCCTCCTCTTCTTCCTCTCCGGCCTCTTCTCGGCCAAGAACTGGTGCTCGTTGATGATGTCTTGCGGGAAGTTTTGGCGCCACGTCGCCATGGCTTCCTCGTCCATCTCGGCCAGGTTGAGACGGTGCACCCGCCTACGGTTCTTCCGACGATCTTCGTCGGTGATAAGCTGCGGGGGAGGCGCCAACTCTTGTGCCCGCTCCCGAGTCGGCACGTCCGTGAAGTTCATGTCCCAATGGGAATGCCGGAGGCGCCACGCCGCAGCGTCGTACGCGCGGGCGCCCTCCTGAGCAGTGTCGAAGGTTCCGAGGCCGAGGCGCACGTCGCCCGACCGAATCTCGGCGGAGTAGGTGCCGGACGGACGAACCCGGACGCTGCGGTAGCCCGCAGCTCCCCGGCGGCGAGGCGGCATGGGGGCGCAGTGCGTGTTGGCGACGAAGCAGCGACCGGTGGAGGAAGCGCGCGTGGGGCCGGGCGACGCGACGGTTCGCTACGCGGCATCAATGGGCAGGCTGACCGGCGCTGCATCTCGGCAGCGCGGGGCATCAATGCAGGCGACGACGCGGCAACTTTGGCATTGATCAAACATGTTCTTCTAATCAAACATGGGCCAAAGGGAACACGCGGCATTCATGGCGAATGCTACCAATTATGAGCTTTACCAAAATTTGGCTCCAATCCAATGAAACCCCTTCTAAAATAAATGCTAGAGAATGGAATTCATCTATTCAACCTCGTTGATAATGCAACCCGTCGGAACTCTAGTCATGATGCTCATGACGAACCAACCTGTGGTTGGATTGTTAGAGGGACAGTGGTTATCTCCAGTCCACCAGGGTAAGTCCTGGTGCTCGTGTTATTCCTGGATTTATTTCAGGATTTCCGGCGATGCACTTTCAGTGGAAGGAGATGTTCTCGTCGATGACGCGACGTCTACGGTGACTTTGTAAATCTCAAGATGACATGCCGGTTCAGTCCCTCGAATGTGCTCATAGGGGTAGGGTGTGCGTGTGCACATTCATAGGGATGAGTGTATGCATGTACGTATGAGCATTTGCGTTTGAACTGTGTTAAAAAAAGAAGTCATGATGCTCTTGTCACACAATGAATTTAGCGATACCCAAAGGAGTTACATCTTTGCTTTGTCTGGCAACCCAAAGTAAATTGGCAGCCGATTATATGTCAAACGCTAGCCAAAATTGCCAAATGTGAACAACTCCTGGCGGTGCACCTGTTTCTGTTTCTTGTAGCGGTAAAAGGAAGAAAAATGCAACGCGCCCGCCTTGGTCCCGCCCATCTCCTCCGCGCCGCCCCTGCCGGCCTTCGCCTCCGTCGCCGCCGGGGCCTTGCGCTTCTTCTTGTGGTAGTCGTCGTCCTTGCCAGCGGCAGGGGATGGAGCGGCGGCGGAGTGCAGCGCCGACGACGGCGCCGGCGAGAGGGACGTGTCGGTGGGTGCCGGAGGGGTGGCCACCGCCGCCGCCTTGTCCTCGCCGGGGGAGCTCGCAGCGGATCCGTTGTGGTTGTCTGATCCGGCGTCGGGGCGGAGGAGCGGGGACGCGGTGGGCGCGCCGGGCAACGGCGGCTGCGAGATGGTGCTCGCCGCGGCGCACAGCACCGGCGCGGTCACCACGAGGAGGAGGAGGAGCAGGAGCACCGGGAAGGCCGCGCGAGGCAGCGGCAATGCCGTCATGTCTGTCTTCTCCTGGAGACTTTTTTTGGCAGCCCTAACTAATATGGAACCAATATAAATTGGCAGCCGATTTCATAGGGCTCACTTTTTTTTGGCAACTTGTCAAAAATTACCAAATATCGGCCTTCCCTAAAAAACACTAGCCAAAATTGTCGATTCTTGACAATTACGTCAGAGTTTTACCAAATTTTAGCTCCAAATCCAAACCAATCAAACACTAGCCAAAATTGTAAACTCTTGCTCGTTAAAAGAAAGAAGATAACCCTAGCTATTTTTACCCCCCGCAAAAGTTACAGAAGCGACGGGATGCACATTGTATTGTAATTGTACACATAAAAACAAGTCGCGCCAATCATAATTTGCACACACGCCATGGATTTAGCAGCACACAGTGCACTTAGGAGCCTGCTTGGTTTTGTTTGGAGGCATTTTCTTTCTTTCGGCAACCCTAATAAATTAGCAGCCGATTTGTTAGGCTCCAATTCTTGTAACAAGCCATAAATGGTCAAATTTTGACGATTCTATCAGCCAGAGCTTTATCAAATTTTGGCTCTAATACCATAAATTGGCACCTTACGCTAACAGATCCCCCTTTCTGGCCTCACCCCGGTTACCACAAATCTCAGACAGGCAAATGCATCTCAAGGCTGATAGATACGTACTACTCCCTCCGTCCGAAAATACTTGTCATCAAAATGGACAAAAATGGATGTATATAGAACTAAAATACATCTAGATACATCCCTTTTATTCATTTTGAGGACAAGTATTACCGGACGGAGGGAGCACTAGATTATCATGTCATCAACCCATTATTCTACCAGACAGCGAGTCTACAACACAGAGCCCAGCAAAACCGGCCTGCCAGCGTAATTTGCGCCAACTGAAATGGTCCATCACAATTTTTTTTTTTTGATGTCAAACAGATGACAATGAACTCTTCTTCTGTGCTAAGTAAAAACAGAAAAAACAACAGCTGCGGGAAAATGTTGCCCGGAGGAACACCCAGCAGACCAGGGTCAAGCCGCTGCTGCCGCGGGCTGTTTCTTGGTCTGGTACTTTGGGTGTTTCCCTTTCCACCCTTTCTTCTTCGGCTGCTCCTCCGCTGGCGATGGATCGCCGGCTGCCTCAGCATCGTCGGCGGTGAACGGGGAGTAGAGGAACTTCTTGGTGTTGCCTAGCTGCGTGCACGAGAGCTTGATGATCCTCCTGCCCCACATCCACTTGAGCAGGATCTTCATGTGGGTCTTACTGTTCAGGCCGTCGATCGCAGCATCCTGTCGCCATCGTCAGATATTGTTCATCAGCACAAGCACTTGATTAAGAGATAAGTAGTGGTATGACATGAACTCGAAATCATAAGCTCTTGATTAGATATAAACAGTAGTATTGCATCATAGATATAAACAGTAGTGTTGCAAGAGCTCAAAATCTTGCAATGATAAGCATGTCTCTAAACTGCCAGTCCGAGGTTGTACAAGAACTACTGATAAAGCCAGAATATGTGAATGGATAACAGATTGTCAATGATTTCAAGTGTCAGCAAGTGAGCAAGCAGTTAGTTAGAATGCTGAGGCATGTTAGCTCCTAAGAAAGATTCAGACTAAATGCATGACAGGCCATTCCCAAGCAATTCAATACGCTTTGAATAGATAACATAACAAGCTCATGCAGTAACCACATTGAGCATCTAAAACAGAAGTGACATGAACGGGAACCAATTGTTACCTCAGCACCAGGTGTCTATCATAGCATACACATTCAGCTTATTCGGTAGCCTAAACGAACCAAAAGATGCCCGATATTAACCTTAATTGCCGAAATCTCCTACTAGCATCCAAATACTCATGCTAACACCACTGAGTTGAACATACACCATATTGCATCTAATCACAAGACACTGGTCTGTAATACAAGCGTATTGCCGCCAAGAAGGGTAAAACTATCTACTCCTACTTTGTTTGCTCCCCAAATGCAAGAATCCAAGGCACTACAAAAACTACAATCTTTCCTGGTCTAAGCATCATCTGATCAACGAAGGAACTACAGGCAGAGGCCAAGCAGCAATACATGGAGCTCTTAATACCACTACTGCATCAAATTTAGTGGGCGGCCATGGACGAAGAAAGGCGCAGCGATACATGGAGGTCAAGCGCTAGGGGCCGTACCTTGGCGTGGTTCCAGGTGTTGGCGACGGTGAGCGGCCCGTGGTCGGCGAGGATCTGGAGGAGGCGGCCGGAGATGGCCACCGCCTCCTCCTTGGGCACCTTGGGGTTGATCCGCCGGATGTCCACCGCCCGCTTCCGCGAGAAATGCCTCCTCAACGCCTCCCACGCCGTCGATCCCAAGGTCGCCCCTCCTCCTCCGCCACCCCCGCCGCCCACGCCGACGCCCCGGAGGAACTGCATCTCGCCGCCGCCGCCGCCCGCTCGCTCCGCTGGGGTTTCGGCCGAGAGAAGAAGCCCAAGACGAGGAGTGAGTGAGTGGCCCACGATGGGAAGCCCTAATAATGTAGTTACACTCTGGCGTCTGGCCCATGGATGCCATATGGGCTTGGCCCAGTTCTTTTCCTCTTCACTGTCTCGGCGGCCACCGCAGCCCGACCAACCATCCATCCCATATCTCTCTCCGCCGATGACAGCCGCCAGCTCCGGCCGCCGGCGGTGAGACCACCGCCGCCGCCGCCGCCCGACGAGCTCGCGTCCTCCGAGGTAATCCACCTGCACTGCACCTCCTCCCTCTCCCCCTCAATACGCTCGGGCGCGAGCTCGGTGAGAGGCCGATTTGGTTCAGATGTGTGAGATTTTTTGGTCGAATCCTGTGCCTGCAGCGCGGATGCTTTGGGGGCAGCGCACATGTCAGCCCTCCGTCCGTGCAAGGGAGCCGTTCAGTCGTCGCCGCCGCCCTGCCGGTGCTGGCCGGGATTTTCGAGGTCGAGGAACCTTGTCGCCGCCGCTGCTGCCGCGTCGTCCTGCGCTCCGAGAGGGGCTGCCGCCGTCGCGTGCTGCTGGAATAGGCAGCAGGGGGGCTTCCGGTTGGTGCGTGGGTCTCCTTCCTTCGGCAGGAGCACCAGGTAGTGTTTACTGTCAGTGACTGTTACCACACAACACTTCTGAATATTACTGAAATAAGCAGCTACAACCTGCAAGTTGTGTGTTGTCTGTCGATTTCGCCAATCGAAATTGTTGGATGGTTATTGCGGTATTCAGTCAGGTTTATATATGCAAAGAAGATGAATTGTTCATTGTTGCGATTTCTAGAGAACATGGGTGGCTGGATATTGTTAAAGCAATTTGTTTGTTCGAATCGGACACTGCAGTGTTTCAGCGCTAATACTTCTGACTATTAGTCCTTCCTGTGTGTGTTAGTTCTGATGTCAAGTTATTTAAGTTTAGGTGCATCATATTACTGAACTTAGTTGCAATGGCAAGGCAAGTGAATTGGCTCACCAGTCACCAGTAGGCAGGCAGTGTGCCAAAAATTGCACCTAAGAGAGAAATTTGATTTTATGCGTGTCTCACATAGTAAACAGTAACACGCTCCCCCTTTTAACAAGAGGCGCTCAGTTCAGCGAGTTTACAGTTTCACACCCTTCTGTTCTGGTGTGGTCGCTAACTAAATAAACAGTGAAAGTAGTTATGCCTAATCTAAGCATTACATAGTTCACATGTTTACGGAAGGTTTATGTGCTTATACGTTAAATGTCAACTTGGAAGAGAATGCATGATTTACTCATTTGTGGGTACTTGCACGGTTCCCGCATCACAAGATGCACAATTCCAGAATTCTGTAGGCAGCGAGTCGTAAATATGTGCTAGCACATTCAGTGCTCCGTCAGTTGTATGGGTTCAGAACTCATTTTTAAGCAAGTGCTCTCAATTTTTGGGGTGCCATCAGATGGTCAATTCAGTGATGTGTTTTCTAAGAACATGGATGGCTGGAGATTTCTAAAGCACATTGTTTGTTTGAATCGAATGATATATCGTTTCATTGGAAATCCTAGTGACTGACAGTCTTTCTCATGCTCATTTCCGATGGAGAGGTTATTTAATTTTAGATGCACTGTACCACTGAGTTCAGTTCCAAACTTGCAATGGCAAGGCAAGTATATTGAATGGCGAGCATGCAATGTGCCAAGTATTACATCGAAGAAAGAAATTTGATTTCATGCATATATCACACGCATATACACCCTGCCCTTTTACGGTTTTGCCATTAGGTTCTCAGTTCAGTGAGCTTACAGTTTCAGACCCTTCTGTTTGGATGTGGTAGCTAATTAACTAAATAATGTGACTAGTTATGCCTAACCTAAGTATCCCAGATGTAACCTGTTCACTGAAGGTTGATGTCCTTATGCATCAAATATCAACTAGGGACGGAGAGAATGTGGGATTTCCATTTATTCTGTAGTGGGTCCTTGCATGGTTCTGAGATCACAGAAGCTGCACACTTCAAGAATTCTGTAGATAGAGAAGCCAAAATGTGTGCTAGCTCAGTCTGTGCATTGTAAGTGGTATGGGTTAAGAACTCAGTTTGAATTAAGGGCTCTTGTGTTTTTTCATGCCATCGGGTGGTCTTTATTGCAGCAGGTCACTATCAGTTGCATTTGATCTAATAATCTGCTCTGTGTGTTCCTCTGCCTTCCTTTCCCGAGCTACTGTTCTGCGTCTTGAAAGACAGCATGCTTTCTTCTGACAATGTTCAGTACCATATTAATTGGAACTATTTTGTTCTTCCTGTAGGGGGATGCAATGGGCCATCAAGACTATGGCAGACGACAATCCCGACAATTCAGGCAACAGCACTCGGCTGTTTAATGCAATCCAATCCTTTTTAAAGAAGCTGTCTGGCAAGCTGAAGAAAGTAAGTAGAGGGCTTCCAGTAAAGATCCTATTCTTCCTGATAGGATTTTATTGCGCCACGGCATTTGCTACCGTCATCGGGCAAACAGGCGACTGGGACATACTTTCTGCCGGACTCGCCGTTGCCATCGTCGAGGTCATTGGCGCGCTCATGTACAGGGCTTCCTTTGCGCTTCTTGGCAGGATGAAGAGTATGATTTCCATATTCAATTACTGGAAAGCCGGGCTCACGCTTGGATTGTTCTTGGATTCGTTCAAGTATGAAGTGGATGAACTCCTTGAATCATGTAGTCCCTTCAACTTTGAGGTTAATATATTTACTGGGCTTTGGTAAATTCTTGCTCCAGATTTTAGTACCTTGGTGGTTCATCCGCCAAATTTTGCCCAAATTACGCCTGCTCCTGCATCCGTGACGACCCTGATGGCGCATTTGCATCCATGATGACCCTGATGGTGCATTCCTCACGTCCGACGCGGCGCTCCTGCTCCTTGTCATCTTCTCCCTCAGCGAGCATCTTCTTGTGCTGCTCCTACTAGAACAAGGCTCCACTCCCTCCATTGGTCTCGGAATCCCGGCATGCTCCAAGACCGCCTGCACACCATCTCTACCGGATCGGTGCCGAGCAAGGCAGCTTCTGAGTACAAGGTAGTATCAGCGAGCGATTTCTCTGTACAACCTATTCTGAATTTTAACACCATTCTGGAAGATCATCTCTTGTAAACTTGAGCTGCTGACTAATGGTGCTGTGCCTTGCCGTTTGCAGAGCGTGGAAGTGGGAAAAGAGTGCGGCTTGCCCGTGATCATGCCCGGGGATAACATCTTGAAGTTCTTTGCGAGGCCCGGCCCACACAAGACATGTAACATGTTGACCTGCTGCAGCAGAGAAGGGCGAAGTCGAGGTGCAAGTCGGATGTTCAGTTTGGTGAGGCGGCTGGTATCTGTATATGAAATCATAGCTAGCCGTTAGCGACCCACGATTGATTGTATATATGCAAGCGGCCTATGATTAGGAGATTAATTGTATATAAGCAAGTGTCTTCGTGGATCTTCAGAGATGACAGACCAAAAAAATTTTCATGCGCAGATATGCAATCCCAGTAGGCTAGAAATGGGTCGGTTCCACTATCAACGGAGATAATGGAACACAAACGAGTGTCCAGCATCCTTAGGGTTGAATAATTCATGGGTTTAGGGTTAGTTAAATCATTGTTTTGTCATGAAAGTGGTTGAATAATTCATTTTGGATGAACTTGTTAGATGCTACTGTATGACAGTGGCAATCTTTCTCCCCTGTTACACCCAAATGCTAGAGCTTAGGTGCACCACAATGGGCGTGTTCAGGGGGGTGGATACATATTGGTCGGTTCTTCGTGTTTTCCCCCCTTCCATTTCATCGAAACGAAACCTGTTACGATATTCTACGAGACCAGGTTCAACCACTCATCTCATTCTCTCAACTGAGGACCAAAGTTGCCTTGCTACAAAACAAGGGATAGAGCATGATAGCAACGTTATAACATCCCAGGCATATACTCCCTCCGTCCAAAAATACTTGTCATCAAAATAGACAAAACGAGATGTATCTAGAACTAAAATACATCTAGATACATCCTCTTTTATTCATTTTGATGACAAGTATTTTGAGACGGAGGGAGTATAATCGAACATCAGCTCCACATATATACTACTCCTGATGACATGCATGGATGTTGTCCTCCTGCTCTTCAAGCTTCACCAGGTACTCCCAAGGTTGCGGCTACATCATAGGGAGATGTTACAGTGTCCTACCATACATACTTATGTACGTCGGCTCCAAGGTCGGTTCATTTGTCATTTCAGGAAAACCAAAAATAGTTCATATATACTAGTTTCATTTTCAAATTATCAGGGATGCACGCTAGCTTATGTTGTTTCTGCGAGGTTTTCGGGGAGGGAAAACGGGGGAGCCAATTAGATTGCTCCTGAACCAAATAGGAAAAAGGGGGGAGCAAATTACATTCTTACTGGGAATCCGGGATCGTGATCAGTGCAGGATTAATCGAGTCCGGCTATAATCACCAAACAGGAAATATAAGAAGAACAAGGCTTCCATCTTTATCTCCTGCTCTACTGTTAAGTTTTGTGTCACAAGAATAACCCTATAGTGGGAATACCACAAAAGTTGATAAACCAGAAGATAAGCGGGAAATAGCCACATTTATGTCGCTCGTCGATTTCACTCTACATTGGGCTCATTGTGTAAGATTGATATTAAACACCTTGCTTCCGTCGATAAATAGATAGTGGATAGTCACCAATTAGAGGGTACCACTTGCAAATGTTATACTTTCAATTGCCACTGGTGGCAACTAGTGGCGCACATGAGGTGCATCACTTGTCACCACCAGTGAGTTTTGAATGCTATTTTTAGGTCTAAATTTCAAATCGAATAATCTCCTTAAGTGAGCGACCAAATCAGGAACCATTTTTACCCTTGTGTTCCTTTGCCTTTGATTTTGGTCGAAATGGCACTTCATTCTGTAGAAATCATTTCTAAGGCATAGAGAGCCACGGCTCTTTTGATTGCACAAATCAAAGTGTCTTCAGTGAGGAGATTGGGCTGAATCTCCAATACCATTCTCTTCGAGGCAGCAAATCAGGAAAGCAAGATGTGTAGATAAACGACCCCTCTTCGGTTTGCCAATGACCAAAACCCATTGGATGGCTTCTACCTAAATACCGAACCTTCCTTCAATAGGAAAATGATACATCATTCTGACCTCTATTTGGATCGCACAAATGAAAACATGTTCAACAAAGAGATCGAACCGACTCTCCAATATCAGTCCCCCCTTTGCGGAAGCAAATCAAGCAAGCAAAGGAGTGTACATAAACGAGCCCTCTTCGGTTTGCCAATGATAGACATCCTTTGGGCGGTCTCTTCCTAAATACTGAACCTTCAAGCTTCCCAAGTGACATGCCATGGCGTTGAAATAATAACGAGGTACCACAAAATCAGTATATATAAGAGTGACTCAAGAAGACGACCTCTTTGTACGGATGGAAGCCCCGGTTCCTCTGCTGATTTTGGCTATATTCGTACTCTAGAACATCATCGTCGTCGGAGTTCCATTCAGCAGCGCTCTGTTGATTCTCCTCCTCCTCGTTGTCGCCATCATCAATTCATCATGTACGGTCCATGGCATGTTGATCTCCTCAGAAGATAAAGTGTTCGTTCGATTGGAAATAGGGTTGAGGTTGACATCATGCTTTAGCACCCACTCGAAGAGTGGGTCATGTGATTCTTCCAAGAGTGTCCACACCTGAAGTCTAAGGTAATCCAAACAAGCATAATACATGTCTAAGGTAATCCAAACAAGCATAATACATGCCCTTCTCCGATCTCGCGAAGTGGGATTGCCTGTCATCGTTTTCCTCCATGCTTGTCGGTGCTTTTATTACTTGATAGTTGCCTTCAGAAATGCAAAACCTATCCTATATATATATGGTCATCATCACAATTAATCAAACTTGGATTGGTGAGCTTGAACTAGGATATGATCCCAATATATAGCTAGCTTGCACTGTCAATTCCAATGTAAGTACATATATACCTGGAAACAAAAGCGCCGGCGCGGCAATGCACGTACAGGGCTCCTCCACGTTTTTTTTTAGAACCAAGGCTCGAGGATGAGCCCGGTTTTGAATTAACAAAGCCATCAACCGGCCAGGTATTACACCCAACAAGAGCCAGCCCAACGCCATTTACAAAAAAAAAAAAAGATACATGGGTGCTGACGAAGGCCCTCTCCTCCCACATCCCCGTCGCCGACGAGAACACCTGCAGCCGATGGCACGACGGCGGCCACTCCAGCAAGCCCTGCTCCGGGTCCTCCTCCTCGTCGTCGTCAGTGGTGGTCTTCTCCGGCACGTCCGGGATCAGGAAGACCTGGTAGTGCAGCGACACGGCGGGGTCGAAGGCGAGGTAGGCACCGGCGAAGCACAGGCCTGGGTAGTAATGGCTTCCCGGAGCAGGCGGGAGGAGCGCCCAGCGCCGCGTGGCGGGGTTGCAGACGTAGAGGAGGAGGCCGTTGCAGTGGTCCACGATCACGCTGTACACGCCGTGTTGGCCGTGCTGCACGGGCGTGATGAAGACGAAGGCGGCGTCGATCCCCGCCGGGCCGCGGCTGCTGGGACGGCCGAAGAAGCGCGGCCGCGAGGAGCCGCCGTAGTTGGTGAAGATGCCGCGGATGGAGTGCGGCAGGAGCAGGTTGAGAGCGTCCACGACGGCGCGCCACGCCCTGCACACGCCACGGGAGGCCGCGAGGCTCCGCCCGGGGACGCGGCGCAGCATCTCTCCGACCAGTCCTGTCTCCGATCACGTCCTCCGGGAGCAGATCCATCGCCGGTCGATCGCGCGCCACACGGCGGCGCAGCACATAGACAGATCAGTTGGATGGAGCACGTAATATAATTGTCACAAAAGCATGAGGTCAATCGTGTGATGATGGAAGGTTGAGATTTCATCAATGGAAAAATGTCTAATCTCTTAGTGCTTATAGGGGTATGATATGCGTGTGTACATTCATACGGCCAAGTGTATGGATGTGTTTGTGAGCGTCGGCGTCTATGGTGTGTTTTATTTTTAAGTTTCACTGCCACCTTTGCATGCATTAACTTAATGTGCTCGTGCGTTACACTCGGAGTAAAAAAGTCATGTTGCCACTTTCTTCATGTTTGCCATCACCGGCGATTTCCATGTTCACCACCTCCGTTCATGATGGTATGATTTTTAGTGTCCCCAATTTTAAAAATTGACAAAGCCACGTTCTGTGTCCTCCGATGAAGTCTCATTCAGCTTCGCACTCTCATCAGATGAAAGAGTGGTGGGGGATCGAAGTGGGATTGTTTCTATAGAATTTTTTTGTTTTTTTTTTATATTCGAAAGCAAGTGTTTTTTTTTACTATGTTGATTTTGTTTGGAGAATGTTAGCTGTTTGATTTACAACATTATATTCCTTCTTTTTGCAGTATTTGGACTTCATCTGAACACAAACATTTCATAGTGTGTATGTTCTTTGTCTAAAACCGATAGTACCAAAATAATTTCTCTTTCCATTTATCCGTTCCCTTGCATCAAGCTGTGCATCTCTGATTTTCTGCTTGTTGGATCACGCGGGCTTACTTCTTCGCCCTTCCTTCTTTCCCTTTTCTTGTTGAGATATTTCTTTTGCATCATCCTCTTCATCTCTGCTTATTAATTTAGATTCTTTTTGAAAAGTCACTTTTTGGGGCTTTTCGCAAAAGATCTAGAGGGATGACATGGAAGGATAAAAGCCCCTTTTTAAAGGGCCCTACTAGTGGTGGCCAGCCAAGGGGTGGAGCTCCACTGGCCTCCTCATTATGTCCTTTATGTGAGACATATAGCATGGGCATTTTGGGGTTTACATGTGCCACCCTACCCCTTGCATTTTCCTATAAATAGAGGTGAAGAGGAGCTCTTCACACTCACTCCAACTCTCATACACATGCCATGCATGATATGGCTATATCTCTCCCTCCCACGAAATAGTTTTGTCGTATATCCGAAAGGCTGTCTGGGTTCTAGCAGGAACTAGTTCTGGACGGCGAAGCCCTATCGGATAGCTGACATGATATGTGTGCAACCCCGTAGGTTTGATATTTTTCCTGAGGGGCTGTTCGAGGGTCCTCCCGGAGGCCTGTCCAAGTGACCGTCCGAGTTTCTGAGAGTGCCTCCCGAAGGGCTGTCCATGACACCGTCCGAGTGACTATCCGACCGCCTCCCGAAGGGCTGTCCAAGGTATAGATGAGGGAGAACATCCTCGTGGTTGGGAGGTTGTAAATCATA
The DNA here is from genome assembly GCA_902687465.1 of Secale cereale. Taxonomy (NCBI): domain Eukaryota; kingdom Viridiplantae; phylum Streptophyta; class Magnoliopsida; order Poales; family Poaceae; genus Secale; species Secale cereale. The sequence goes on along the minus strand of LR738715.1, from coordinate 1,514,142 downwards.
GTTGCGGGGATCTGCATCGACGATCTACTCCGAGTCTACTTCTGCTGCGCTACGAGTCGGTAATGACCAGATCTAAACATTGTATGCATCTCCATAGTGATCCCGGGCATATAGTGCGGAAATTTTTCGTTTTCTGTCGCATTCCCCTACAACGTTTTCTTCAAGAGAGTACGGGTCACTCAGAAAGGCATCAAGGGAGAGCGACCTGTTAAGCTACGAAATTATGCTCATTGAAGCCTTCACTGGAAGGAGACCCACATACCATATATTTGGCGGACAACTAACACTTAGGCAGTGGGTTTATTCATCGGGCATTCCCTGAAGAACTTGTCCAAGTTGTTGATGGTCAGCTTCTGCAAGGTTCCTCTCTTCCTTGCTGCAGCCTTGCCTGGCCAGAGGATGACTATGAGGGATGTGATTGTTACGCTCAACAAGATCAAAGCTGAGCACACCAAACTAATACAATTAGGACTCGCAACGTTCATGAGAAAAAGAAGAAACATTACAAAAATTTCTGAACATAATTTATCTTATTTTAATTTGTAGTTATTGTAACTAGAAGCATTTCCCTGCAAAAACAAAATAGAAGCATCAAATATGGCCTAAATATATCTGAATCATATTGTGAATTTAGATGGGAAATGTAACAGAACGAAGTTGTGTTTCCTACCAATTTTGTATCCAGATTAGATTTCACAATAAATGTGGTATTTATAATTCTGTAATTATTGAAGGGAATATGACATACCGGGTTAATGCGCACCAAAGTTTACCATTTTTGCATCTGATAATATAAACATGTGTTTTTTTTTAACTTTCACAATATAAACATATGTTCAAAAAAATAGAATTACCATGTGAAAATTATGAATATTTATAAGCCTCATATGTAGGTGCTCTTCCCAATATTCTATCAAGGGAGCAAAATATACCTCGGGTTACTATGGAGTGTCCATCCTATCCTACATACATATGTAATCTCACACATTCATAGGCTCTGTTGTTGTAGTGATGGAGCAGGTCGTAGTTTTGATTGTTGGCGCAGGGCCTGCAGGCCTCGCAACTGCAGCATGCCTTAGCCAATTCTCCATCCCCTATGTCATCGTTGAGCGTGAGAATTGCAGCGTATCACTATGGCGCAACCGCACATATGACCGTCTGAAGCTACATCTAGCGAGGGAATTTTGTGAGTTGCCACACATGCCGTACCCAGCAGATACCCCAACATACATACCAAAGAACACTTTCATCAAGTACGTGGATGACTACATTGAGTGTTTCACTATCCATCCGAGGTATCTCACTGTTGTTGAGTCATCCACATATGACTTCAATGGAAAATATTGGTCCATCATGACGCGCGACATGGCAAAGTGCACAATAGTTAATTACAGGGCGAAGTTTCTTGTTGTGGCAAGTGGTGAGAATAGTGTTGAGAATATTCCAGTGGTCCCTGGCCTGGAAAACTTCCCGGGTGTGGCTATCCACTCATCATGTTATAAGTCAGGCATGGACTACTCCGGGAGGAACGTGTTGGTCATCGGATCTGGTAACTCTGGGATGGAGATCGCCTACGACCTTGCTTCTCATGGTGCCAATACTTCTATAGTCATACGAAGTCCAGTATGTATACTTTATGTGACTTTAACTGCAAATCTCTTTTATAGATCGTATTTTATCTTGCATATTGCAAAAGATGGTGACCCTTTTGTTGCTACAGATTCATGTAATGACAAAGGAGTTAATCCGACTAGGGATGACACTAGTCCATTATCTTCCACTAAAGATGATAGATGGTCTCCTTTTGATGATGGCAAATGTCGTATTCGGGGACCTCTCTAGGCATGGCATCACAAGACCAGAAAAGGGTCCATTTGTCCTGAAGTCGGAAACTGGTCGATCCGCAGTGATTGATGTTGGCACCATAGGGTTAATCAAGGAAGACAAAATTAAAGTGAGCATATCCTCGGTCAGAACATACATAGTATAAGAAATTTAGTTTCATATATGACAAGTTATAGTTTTTAACCTGTTGTAGGTTCATGGAAGGATTACTAAGATCAAAGGAAAAACAATTGAATTTGAAGGTGGGAAAGAAGCCTCCTTTGATGCCATTGTGTTTGCAACCGGATACAAAAGCACAACAAATTCGTGGCTCAAGGTAATAAGATAAACTGGGATTTGAATTTGGTCCACTGTAACTTCTCTAGATGCAAGACTTGTTATATGTTCTAAATCAAGTAAGATTTGCAAGTGCAGAATGATGAGGACATGCTAAATAGCGACGGCTCGCCCAAGAAGAAATTCCCTAATCATTGGAAAGGGGCAAATGGGCTCTATTGTGCTGGGTTAGGGAGAAGGGGATTGGCCGGTATTGCCATGGATGCTAGGAACATCGCCAATGACATTAAACGTAGCATAGACTCTATGTGCAGCTAAATCAGCATTTATATTTCTTCTACTAGGAGAAAAGTGTTGGATTCCTACAATTTATCCATAATAGGTTCGATCATATGCTGCAAAATTTTGCGTTCATGTCAGGGTACTATATGATGCTCCCTCCGTTCCTAAATATAAGCATTTTTAGAGACTCCAATATGGACTACATTTGGAGCAATATGAGTGAATCTACACTCTAAAATATGTCTATATACATTTGTATGCAGTCGGTATTGAAATCTCTTAATGGGCTTATATTATTCCCAGTGTTGTACCATTAGAATCTACACTAGGTTGTGTCTAAGTTTTAAATTTGACAGTTTTCTACCGTTTTTTGGTTTAGTTATCCTTTATTATAAATAATCTAATGAAACTGGTCCAAAATATCGCGCGTACTCGGGTTGTTTCTCAAATATTCTGAAACTGGTCCAAATATTCCACGGTATAGTGAATTGGTCCGGAACCGCAGTTAAACATGCAGGCTCGGGTAGTTTCCCAAATATTCTGAAACTTTCGTCAGTGCTTCCCAAATCTTCCCAGTATCATTTTATGTCTGGCTGCTTAGCCCGAAAGACCAGACTATGACGTCCGCGGCAGCGCCAGTGAGGAGTCGGGCCGCCTGGCACGGAACATGACGTCGTGTCGATGGTTCCAAATTCGCCACAGCAGCAGCAGGCAGGCAGACAGTGCTCCAGAAGCGATGGTGCCGAGAGCCAGATCATCTGAAGCTTTGCACAACCTTCCCTACCAAAGGCAGCTACCACATTGAGGGGACATGATATAATTGCTCCCAAATATCAACCCACGCTGTTGACATTTTTGGTCCAATCATGTGAGCCATACTACTTGAATAACGTATTTACCGGGCTTTGCTAAAAACTTTGCTCCAGGTTTCAGCGCCTTGATTCATCCGCCAATTAAATTTCTTTCAGGACTCCCTTTTCCATTTCTTTTATTCATCATTCGACCCTAGTCTGCCCCAGAAATGAAAAGACCAATTAGTCCTCAGAGCATCATGTATTTGATCGGCAGGACAAAATGTGATGCACATTGCATGCCACAAACATGACTCTGTTCCATACTGGTGTAAACATCAGAACCTCAGTCCTACTGATCCTGGACTATAATTATTTTTTGAATCTGAATGACCACCATTTGGCAGCAAAGAAGATGTTGGAGCTCTATACAAATATTCGGAACTGACAAGTTCTTCTGGTGGATATGAGTGACTCTGCAGGGTCTGTGCATTTTGCGGTGTATACCATAGTGAACTGGTCCGGAACCGATCCTTGTGCTCTATACAAATATTCGGAACTTTCGTCAGTGCTTCCCAAATCTTCCCATGATCATTTAAGTCTGGCTCTGGCTGCATAGCCTGAAAAACCAGACCTTGACGTCCGCGGCAGCATCAGTGAGGACGAGGCTGAGAGAGGACCGCCTGGCACGAAAAACGACGTTGCATCAATGGTTCCAAACTCGCGTCAATGGCTCCAGTAGAGCGGTGCCGAGAGCATCCTGCGAAGCTTTGTACAACCCTCCCTCCCATACAGATCGACATACTTTAAGCCCAGTGCTAACTGCTAAATACATATGTTATTTGCAGATTCAGAGTGGGCGTCCATGGGCAACTGAAATATCACCATGCTGTAAATTTTTCTACAATCATGTAATCCATTCAACTTTGAGATGAACATATTTACTGGACTTTGGTAGAAAAATGCTCCAGGTTTTAGTACCTTGATTCATGCACCAATTACATTTCTGCCAACACTCTTTTCTCCTCCTTTTTATTCATCATTCCATCCTAGTCGGCCCTAGACATGAAAAGATCAAACAGTCCTCAGAGCACAAGGTACTTGATCAGCAGTATGAAGTCGAATAATTTCTATTTTCCAGACAAAAATGTAGTGCACATTGTGCGCCTAAACATCAGAATTTCTGCCATAATGATCTTGGACTATGAAGGCTTCTGAATCTGAATGTAGGTTAATAATACTATGTGCAAGAGAAATCACCACCATTTGGCAGCAAAGAAGATGCTGGAGCTCTGTACAGATGTTGTGATCTCACATCTCTGTGCTGGTCATCCATCAAATCGACATTACAGCCCTTTATCCCTCATCATCTTCTTCACCTTCTCGAGCTCCTCCAACCTACCCGTGCTTTCATACATCTTCATCAGCGTGACGAAGTTACGCGCATTGTCAGGCTCCAGGTCGAACAGCTTCTTCGCGGTGATTTCTCCTATCCTGATGTTGCCATGTACTGAGCTAGCATGGAGCAGAGCCCTCAAGACTGTTGGCTCAACGCTGAGACGCGCCCGCTTCGACATGAACTCGTATGCCTCATTGACCATCCCTGCTTTCCCTAGCATGTTTACCACAGAGGTACAGTGCTGTACAGTAGGCTGAATTCTGTACTTGTTCTCCATCTCAGAGAACAGCCTCATGCCGCCCTCCACCAGCCCTAGATTGTCACAAGCAGAGAGAACAGCCGTGAAGGTGCTCTCATCCGGCCGCACTCCGGAGTCCACCATGCGACGGAACATCATGAGGACTCTGAAGTCTTGGCTGTGCGCAGAGATTATAGCATTCCACGAGGCCAGGTCCCTGACCGGCATCGACTCGAACACGGACAGGGCATGGCCTAGCTCATTCTTTCTGGAGTACATTCCAATCAGAGCGTTTGCCACTGAAAACTCCGTCTCGAGCCCATGGCGGATCACCCAGGCATGAACCTCCGGTCCCAGTTTGCCATCATCATCATCATCAGGGTGATGATGGCAGAGCATCGTCGACAGCACGACGGAGTCAGGCTCGTGCCCTTCTCCGAGCATCCTCCTCCAGACCTCGGTTGCCTGCGGCGAGAGACCAGCGTGCCCCAGCAAGCCAGCGAGCATGACGTTCCACGAGACGGCGTCCCTCTCCGGCATTGCGTCAAACACCTGGCACGCCATCTCCAGGTCGCCGCACTGGGCGTACATCTCCACGAGGGCGTCGCACACGGAGACGTCGGCGGCGAGGCCGGCGCCCACGGCGTCGCGGTGCACGGCCCGACCGAGCTCGGCGGACCGGGCGGCGGCGCAGGCCCGGAGCGCGCTCGCGAAGGTGAACCCGTCGCGCGGCGCGCCCTCCTCGTCCATCTGGAGGTAGAGCGCGAGCGCGTCGTCGTGGCGGCCGGCGCTGGCGTAGCCGGCGACGAGGCAGTTCCACGGGAAGGCGCGGTCCCGGCGGGCGCGCGCGGGGAGGAGGTGGTCGAAGATGTGGTGCGCGTAGGCGAGCAGGCCGAGGGAGGCGTGGAGGTGGAGGAGGCGCAGCGCGAGGTCCGGGTGGCGGCGGAGGAGGGACACCGGCAGGAGGCCGCGGAGCGCCGCGAGGCGGCGGCGCGGGGACGGGTGGAGCGGCAGCGCGGCGAGGAGCGGGCCCAGGAGGGACGGCGTGAGGAGGCTCGGCTGGGCCTCCAGGTCGGAGAGCACGCGGTCGAGGGTCGCCGGACGTGGCGGCGCGGGAAGGGGAGGGGCGAGGCGGGTGGAGGGGGCCGGAGCGCGGCGGTGGCGCCGGCGCGGGAGCGCGCGGGAGGCGTGGGTGGCGGCTGCGGTTAGCGCCATTGGTTGCTTATCGTTGCTTGTTCAGTTGAGAACAGAGTAGGAGCTGTCGCGGAGATGTATAAAAATGAATGTATTTATAATTAAAATACGTCAAAATACATTCATTTCTATGACAAATGATTTTGGGTCGATGAAGTAGTTGATTAGCTACAATAAAATATTCCCTATGTTCCTAAATATAAGACCTTTTAGATATTCCAATATAGATTACATACAAAGCAAAATGAATAAATCTACGCTCTAAAATATGTATATATACATTTGTACAGTATGTTGTTCACAGTAGAATCTCTGAAATATCTTATATTTAGGAAAGGGGGGAGTATATCACATGGGGGCGTATATGTTGCAAGCTATAAAAGGAGACATGAAATAAAAACAAAAGGATGGACTCCCTTCATCTCAGTATAAAATATATACTCCCTCCATTTTTATTTACTCTGCATATTAGTTTTGGTCAAAGTCAACCTTTACAAACTTTGACAAACTTTATAGACAAAAATATTAACATATACAATAACAAATCAATACCATAAGATTCGTTGTTGAATGTACTTCCACATCATATAGATTTGTTATGCTAAATATTTATATTCATCTCTATAAATTTGGTCAAACTTTACAAAGTTTAACTTCAGTCAACTCTAGTATGCGGAGTAAATAAAAACGGAGGGAGTACTATATTATGGGAGCGAGGGAATATTGTTTTAATTACTATTTGTTTGCACCATAATAAGAACCCAAATACTCCGTTAGACTGGCCCCAACGGAAATTTGTTTGCAGCTCTTGTCCCGCCACCACCAACACCGGTGGCGGGACAATGCGAAAGGGTTTAAACGCCCGTCTCCTCTGCGACGGGGAGCTCGTCCGCGGGCGCCTCGAGCTCGCGGCTCACTCCGGTTAAGAGAGAGCCGGAGGAGCTCGGGCCACTCGCCGTCAAGCTCGAGGCCGGCACGCCGCCGTCGCATCGACGTGTGATCGGCCCCGAGGAATTACCCCCCTCCCCCGGGTAGGAGGAGCACCTAGAGCGCGTTGTCATGGAGCGCTCGGCGAGGGAGGAGGAGGAGGCCTAACTGCGCCGCCGCCGCGAGCTCGAGTACAAGCAAATCTTCCTCCAGACGGGCGTCGCAGTCGCACGTGTCCAAGGAGGTGGACCCGTGCGTCATGAAGGCCGAGCTCCTCCGGCTCCTGTTTTTTGTAGTCCATTTGAAATGTCTAAAAAGACAAATATTTGGGAACGGAGGGAGTAATTTATAGGCATGAATTGATTGGCGCGTTGCATGCATAGAGATTAATGTAAAATCGGTAATGAGTTGTAGCTATTTAGAAATAGAAGATTATTGTTATGCAGGGGAAGGGCTAACTATTTAGATAGAGAACATGACAGCATGGTTAACTTTATTAGTTGCAAACTACTCCCTTCGTTCCTTTACGTAAGGTGTATTTTTCCTGGCACGGTTATCAAGGCACAACAATATAGATGATTTAGGACGAAATTATCCCGAGCCAATTTGTTTGTTTGCAGCAAGTAGATTAATTAGGTGTGGAAAGTAAGGTATATAGGAAATCGTGAGAGAGATACTTTGCTTTTTCTCTATAGGGAGAGATACATGCAATCAGGAAAGATATACGTTCCTTTATTCTAGAGGGCTAAAATGGGATTATGAGGAATTAGAAAAAAATACACCTTACATTGTGAAATTTCAGCAAAAAGAACAAAAACCGACACACCTTATATGAAAAAAATGGAGGGAGTAGTAGACACATCGTCTACAAGATCCTTTAGGAAAGACTAAGGGGTTCACAGACCCAATTACAAAAAAATGTTTAAAGTGAAACAAAATGTAGCCTTCTGATATGTCGTACCATTCGCCTCACTTAGACAATGTTTCCTAGTCTTTACCTGTTGTTTCGAAACAATGTTTCTCTTACTCCAATGGAACCCCAGAAATTAGCCATTGACACAGGCAGCGGCTCGACAGTCACTTTTGCAGGGTCTGAGGCACACGACCAATTGCATGTCCCAGCAGTCGCGACATTTGGCGAAGCCCGAGAGCTCGCAGTCGTTCTTGCATACAAGGACGCCGTTGGTTAAACACGATGTGCTACAGCGTTGGTCGCAATCGCTGCACCGTATCGCTGGTGCCGGCGCAGGCGTGGGTGCTTCCTGCGGCCCGAGCGACGGGCAGCGGCCCATGGAAGGCAGAACCAGGACGGAGAGAATGGCGGCGATGAAGGCTGCCTTGAGAGCGAGAGTAGTGGATGAACCTGCAGAAGCCATTGTTTGTTCTATGTGGCAAGCAAGTGGCTAAAGACTTCAAAGAGGAAGACTCAACTAGGCAGCACAATATACGTCGGAGCCAGCGATGTTGTTATTTATAGGCATTCAAGGAAAGAGCTCTAGGGTTAGCTACACCTCACTTAGGGCATCTCCAATAGATTGTATGTTAGTCTTGTTGGTAAAATGTCCATGTCATCAACCAACAAGCTATCATACAACTAGTCCTAAATTGCAAACTTACCAACACCTATCTTACAGCTGTTGAAGATGCCCTTAGTTTAGTACTATATGGATGGATCTTCGATCGAATTAAATGCACAAGCAACAAGTCAGAGGTCGGTGCCATGCACGTTAGCAATTCTAAGATGCATTGGAGTGAGAGAAAGTTGACTTGGAGATACAAGTACACACATATATTGTACTAGTATGTGTATTATTTAGTGATGTTACCAATGTGCCCCGAGCTTTCACTCGCTCGTAATTTTGGAGATGACGCAGATGCTCTAGTCTAGTTGTGGTGACTGTTAAACATTCCACTGCTTTGTGTTTCACTAGGAGCTGGATGTCATGTTACCGATGATGCAATTGACATAAACTAGATGAAGTAGATAATGATATACGTGGAGCTCACCCTATTTAGATGAAATCTCACAAAATATGTACGTAGAAGTGAGGCAATTAATTCTATTTATTGAATTTGTAGGCATACCAATTTCTAGGTCAGAGGTCCGACCGACGCATATTATTGTTAGTAACTCCAAGCTGCAATGGAGAGAAAGCTGACTTGGAGGCACTAGCGGTACACATGCATATATTGTTGTTGTTTCTCGTACCTTTTCTGGTCGGTGAGATACATCCATGTCTACTCGATCATAGTTATTGTTACCATTTTGTCCCATGTGTAAGGTGAACATTTAGAGATATTTCCACTCGTTGGTAAATTATGCACAAGCAACAAGCAACAAGTCAGAGGTCTGTGACATGCACGTTAGCAATTCCAAGTTGCACTCGAGAGAAAGTTGACTTGGAGGTACAAGTACACACATATATCATAGTACATGTATTATGAATTTATGTTACCAATGTGCCTCGAGCTTTGCACTCGCTCGTATCTTTTGAGACAATGCAGATGCTCTAGTCTAGTTGCGGCGACTGCTAAATTTTCTACTTCTTTGTGTTTCACTGGGAGTAGGCCGTCACGTTACCGATGAAGAAATTGACATAAGATTAAGTACAATAGAATGACGTAGGCAGACTATAAGAGATGACACTACATTTTTTTGTCTAGTTGGAAGAAACAGAAGATGAGAGGGAGAAGAGAAGGGAGTTACAAGCTTACAACCGGCTGTAATACCAGCTCGAACAAACTTTGTGAGAGAAAGAGATGGGCCACATATTAATGACATAACATATTAGTATGACTAACTATTGTATGGGTGAACTATTATATTAACTATAAGTGACATGACAACTCCATATAGCCGGCTTTTAGCTATACTATTAACCATGCTCTAAAGTAGAAGAAATAGATAATGATATACTTGGAGCTCTCCCTATTTTTATTGAATATCACAAAATATGTTGAAGCAGAGACAAATAATGCAACACCAAGTTAAAGGTTAGAGGTCTGGCCCATTTGCATGGCATTGTTGGCAATTCCAAGTTGCACCGGAGAGAAAGTTGACTTCTTCAAGGTGTTGGGGGGGGG
>LR738715.1:1493161-1504057 GCA_902687465.1 Secale cereale | reverse complement strand
CATTTGGAGATACACGTACACATATGTTGTTGCTTTGTACCTTTCCAGTCGGTGCGATACATGTATGCCTCCTCATAGTATGTGTAGTACTTCACTTTTCCGATGTAACTAAATCATGAACATGGCAAGAAGAATACAAAGATCATACCGAAACCTAAGAGCATCTCCAGCCGTTGCGGCCCCAAGACACGTCGAAAACCGCCGCTTGGGGGCGAGCCGGCGCTATTTTAGGCCTGGGTGCTAGTGCGTTCCCAGCCGCCGCCCCCCAGGTCGCCCCTAGGCGCCGATATCGGCCAGTATCGGTGCTTTCAGCCCATTTTTGGCGCTGGATTGGCCCAATTTCCGGCGCAAAACGGCCCACGCTCGACGTGTTTTGGCGCTCATTCAAATAAAATCATCAATAAAATCATCACAAATAATAAAAACACTCATATTTCATTGCACGTCGAGCTAGGCGTTGCCCTTGAGCCTCCATAGGTGCTCCACTAGATCCTGCTGCAGCTGATGATGCACCTGTGGGTCTCGGATCTCCTGGCGCATGTTGAGGAAGGCCGTCCATGTTGCAGGGAGCTGGTGATCCACTTGGGCAAGAGGACCCTGCCTGTAATATGGTTCAATGTCAAATACTGGCTCTTCCTGCTCGCTCTCAATGATCATGTTGTGCAAAATGACACAACAAGTCATGATCTCCCACATTTGATCTTTCGACCAAGTCTTAGCGGGGTACCGGACAACAGCAAATCGAGATTGGAGCACGCCAAATGCTCGCTCGACATCCTTCCTGCAAGCCTCCTGAACCTTCGAAAAGTGGGAGTTCTTGCCTCCTGGCACAGGGCTTGAGATAGTCTTCACAAATGTTGACCATCTCGGATAGATGCCATCTGCTAGGTAATACCCCTTGTTGTATTGGTGCCCATTGATCTCGAAGTTCACCGGAGGAGAATGACCCTCAACAAGCTTGGCAAAAACAGGAGAGCACTGCAGCACGTTGATGTCATTGTGAGTTCCTGGCATACCAAAGAAAGCGTGCCAAATCCAGAGGTCCTGTGTGGCCACTGCCTCAAGTATCACACTGCAAGCTCCTTTGGCACCTTTGTACATCCCCTGCCAAGCAAACGGACAGTTCTTCCATGCCCAATGCATGCAGTCGATGCTTCCAAGCATACCAGGAAATCCTCTTGCTTCATTCTGTGCCAGGATCCGAGCAGTGTCTTCAGCATTGGGTGATCGCAAGTACCTCGGTCCAAACACTGCCACCACAGCCCTGCAGAACTTGTAGGTGCACTCAATGATCGTGGACTCGGTCATGCGCCCATAGTCGTCGAGTGAATCACCTGGAGCCCCGTATGCAAGCATTCTCATAGCTGTCGTGCACTTCTGGATTGAGGTGAATCCAAGTGTGCCGGTGCAATCCTTCTTGCACCTGAAGTAGTTGTGGTACTCCCTGAGTTCATTGACTATCCCGAGGAAAAGCTTTTGGCCCATCCGATAACGGCGCCGGAAAACTTTGTCGCCGTGCAGTGGAGCATCGACGAAGTAGTCGGAGTAGAGCATGCAATAGCCTTCGAGCCGATGACGGTTCTTTGCTTTCCGTCGCCCCGGCGCCAAGCCGCCTCGCCTCGGCTTTGCATCGCCGGCAAGCAAGCCGGCCAGGGTGGCGAGGACCATGAGGTGTTCTTCGTCCTGGCGGCGGCGTCGACTTCCTCCTCGAGCAACGCCGCGAGCACCTCCTCGTCGTCGGAGTCCATCGCGGCCGGGGCAGGCAAAGCACCGAACACGTAGCGGGCGTCGTGCGCAGACTCGTCGGCGGGCGCCGGAGCGGCGAGGGAAACTTGGGGAAAGTGGGGGCAGAGGGCGTCGGGGGGATCTTCCTTTGTTTCACGGCGAGGAATGGCGAGATAGCGGCGGCGGCGGCGGTGGAGAGGTGGCTGGCGACGCCGGGATTGGGGAAGCAGAGGGGAAAACGGGGCGAATCAGTGTGACTTTTCGCCTGAAGTGGGGACCCGGGCGATTTTCCCTTCCGCCGGTGCCCCCAAGCGCTCCCCAGTGCGCCGGGTTCGGCCTGGGCGTGCCGGGTCAGAAAACGGGCCGATCCGGCGGATTTCGGCGTCTTGGGGGCGCGACTGGGCCGTTTTTTTGGCGCCGGCGCTAAAAAAAGCGGCCTGGGGGGCGTCTTGGGGGCGCGGCTGGAGATGCTCTAAGGATGCGTGCCTAGACAAAACATAGAACCAAGACATCTATGAACACAACATATCTGGCTAGCACATGGAGGGGTAAATAGGGGATGAAAGAGTCATAACCTCCACTCGGCCAAGCTAAGGCCGCGACGGCGATGGTGGCTACAGCTTCATCAACAGCTTCCTTCTTGGTGGCATCATCCTTGGGCATGGCGTCGGTGTCATGGAAGCAGAGGACGGAGAAGAAGGCGAACCAGAAGGAGGCGCGCACAGACGCTTCCCAAGAATCTTATCGCCCTTCTCCCGTTGCAGCAGGGTCGCAAAGGACGGGAATCTGGAGCTCTGCTCTCCAACCGTGCACATGGTCGACATGAGAGGATCGCCGGAAACAACACAAAGAGAGGAACAATAGATACCAATTAGGGTTGTGTGAGTAGGAACTGAGTTGGTTAGCCCTCTGGCCAGCAAACGCCTCCAATATATAAGCATATGGTAGGGAGTCGGGGGCCTAAGCCCACGACCGAGTCAGTGTGCAGCCGGGTAGGCCCACTCCCGGGTCGGTGCGCAGTCGAGTGATGGCTTGAGGATTTGCGACTGTTTATAAGGAGTTTTACTTGGTTTTTTATCGGGTTTGTATTATTTCTTGGTTATTTCTAACGCTATAAGAGAGAATAAAACTTGTTTTTTCATTGTTTGGTGGAAAATCATCTATAAAAGGAAACCAAGGAGGATTAGTCCAAATCAAGCCAAATGGAGTGAATTCCATCGTGGGAGATTCACCCTCTAGCGCGCCAGAGCACAAGATGGGCAAGCAAATTAACGCTAGCGCTCGTATGGGTGGTAGTACGAGGCGCCAGGGGCTCCCGCTCATCTATCTATAGGACCAACTTTCGTGAAGGTGAACAACGCATCAGAGAGGCCTAGCTGCCGCCTCTTCATCTAGAAAAGAGAGAGAAGAGATCCAGAGAAGAAGAACCACCAGATATCCGTCTTGTTTTCTCTTCCACCTTCATACTCATACCATTTCAGCGTCACCGGGGTAAGAGGAATTCCAAGTTGTAAAATCGGGGTGTATAACTCTATTCACACTCATCTGGAGACTGATGCTTGTTAAATCATTCATCTTATTATGGACCATCACGTTATTATTGCTACTTCCTGAGCTTGTGTTGATTTTTTCATTAAAGAGGAAAGGATGATGCATCAAAGTAGAGATAAATATTTCCTCCAGTTAAGAACTAAGATATCAATCCAGTAGGAGGCACAAGCAAGTCCCCAATAGATGCACCTGCACAAACTAACAAACACTTGCACACAACACGAAAAGAAGTTGTCAACCCCTTCAGGGTCACCAGTAAGAGTGAGATCTAATAAAGATAGATTTAAAATATGTAAACACAAATAAATTGCAGCAATGTATTTTTGATTTATTTTGGTTTTATAGATATGAGAATATATGATAAGAATAGACCCGGGGGCCATAGGTTTCACTAGAGTCTTCTCTCTCGAAGAAAGCATACAATGGTTAAACAAATTATTGTTGAGCAATTGATAGAAAATCGCAAAGTTATGGTGATATCTAAGGCAATGATCATGAATATAGGCATCACATCCGTGACAAGTAGAGCGAAATGATTCTGCATCTACTAATATTACTCCACACATCAACCGACTCCTGCCTGCATCTAGCGTATTAAGTTCATAAGAACAGAGCAACGCTTTAAGCAAGATGACATGATGTAGAGGGATAAACTCAAAAAATATGATATAACCCCCATATTCTTATCCTTAATGGCAACTATACAATACGTGCCTCGCTACCCTTTCTGTCACTGGGTGAGGACACCGCAAGATTGAACCCATCACAAAGCACCTCTCTCATTGCAAGAAAAAACAATCTACTTGCCCAAATCAAATCGATAGATCAGAGAGAAATACAAAGCTATCTTAATCATGCATAAAAGAGTTTAGACAAGACTCAAATAATATTCATAGATAATCTTATCATAATTTCACAATTCATCGGATCTCAACAAACACACAGCAAAATAAGATTACATCGAATAGATCTCCAAGAACATCGAGGAGAATATTGTTTGAAGATAAAAGAGAGAGATAAAAAGTTATCTAGCAACTAGCTATGGAGCTGTAGGTCTGTGGTAAACTACTCACACATCATCGGTAGGGCACCAAGGTTAATGTAGATGCCCTCTGTGATTGAATCCCCCTCCGGCGGAGTACCGGAAAAGGTCCCAAGACAGGATCTCACGAGAACAGAAGCTTGCGGCTGTGGAAAAGTATTTTTGGCGTGCCCTCTTACGTAGGGGGGATATTTGGGTATTTATAGAGCTGAGATTAGGGTTAGAAGAGCCACCAGAGGTCACAAGCCCTAGGGACGCCCTCTAGGGCGCGCCCCGGCGGCTTGTGGCCGCCTCATGGGTCTTCGTGCCTCTTCCCGAAGCTTCGTTGATATCTTCTGGTCGAAGAAAAATCACCGTAAAGTTTTATTCCATTTGGACTCCGTTTGATATTGATTTTTTGTAAAAGACAAAAACAAGGAAAAACATAAACTAGCACTGGGCACTAGGTTAGGTTAGTCCCAAAAATGATATTTTAATGCATATAAAACATCCAAAGTAGATAATATAATAGCATGGAATGATATGTCGGAGACGTATCAATTATCGTTATGGTTTTCATGGATTTATTCTCTATGATGATTGGTTATTCTCTTCCTATGTGTCAGTAATTTCCCCTAGGCGTGTGAGACGTAGGTCGGTGGTAAGAATCATTTGTGCCCATCCTATAGTTCGTCATTCATGTTTGTACTCTTGTGATTTGTATAGTAAGGCGTTATACTGTGGTGAGCGATATGTGTGTTGTCCAATTTAAGAGTTCATGCAACATTATCCCAAGACCTACACAAGTAACACATATTATTTTGGAAATCTGCGACCTCTGAAGTGGCATGGGGAGACATCTATGACGGCGGAAGACAATATGAGATAAGGCTGGTCGTAATGGTAGTATCATAGCTAGTATCATGCATGCCAACTAGGCAATTTTGCTGAGGTGTCATAGAATTAAATGAAGAAAGAGAGGGTTCAGTATCATATCATGATACTGTATCATAATAAATGCTATACTACTATGTGTCATGCATGGCAATAAATAAAGTACTACATGATACTACTCTATGATACTATGCACTATGAAGGTAGTATCATACACTAGTATCATATGCATGATACTAGTATATGATATTCTCCATTACAACCAGCCTAATGGCGATCCACCAAACTTGATGCATGGTTCCGGTTTAACTACCTTAATTGTAGAGACGACCACGTTGTGACCACATCGAAACAGGACCATAGTGTGGAATATAACCCCATGAGGAGGAGTTCCGTAATATTAAGGAGACCAGCTTACATAACAAGCAAATCAAATACAATGGTGATTTAGGGTTTAGGGCATAAATTGATTGGCGCCCTGAATGCATAGAGAGTAATGTAAAAAACAATTTAATATATGACTTACATGCATGACTTGCTTACTTGCAGTGAGTTGTAACTATTTAAAAGCAGAAGATTATTGTTTTGTAGGGGAAGGGCTAGCTATTTAGATACAGAAGATGACATCATGGCAAGCTTCAATAATTGCAAACAATAGTTACATCTTCTACAAGATCCTTTAGGAAAAACTAAGGGGTTCACAGACCCAATTATGAAAATTATTAAAAGTAAAAAAATATTAGCTATCTAATGCGTCGTGCCATTCGCCTCACTTAGACAATGCTTGCTATATAGTCTTTACCTCTCGTTTACAAGCAACGTCTCTCTTACTCCAACAAAATCTCCAAAATTAGCCGCCGATGCAGGCAGCGGCGCGACAGTCACTTTCGCAGGGTTTGACGCACAGGGGCATGTACTTGTTCCAACAGCCGCTACATCCATAGTAGATTTTGCAAGGGTTGTTGCACATAACCTTGACGTTGGCGTAGCACGTGTCGAAGCAGCGTTTGTCACAGTCGCTGCACAGTATCGCCGGTGTCGGTGCAGGCGTGGGCGCTGCCCATTCGTCACAGTCGCTGCACAGTATCGCCGGTGTCGGCGCAGGCGTGGGCGCTGCCCATTCGTCACAGTCGTTGCACGGTATCGCCGGTGCCGGCGCTAGCGTGGGCGCTGCCTCTGGCCCAAGTGACGGGCAGCGCCCCATAGAAGGCAGTACCAGGATGGCGAGCATGGCGGCGATGAAGGCTGCCTTGAGAGCGAGGGTAGTGGATGAATCTACATAAGCCATTGTTTGTTCTGGATGCAGAAAGCAAGTAGCTAGAGACTTCAAAGAGGAAGACACAATGTATGTATGAGCCGGGGACGATGTTATTTATAGGCATTCAAGAAAGAGCTCTAGGGTTAGCTACACCTCACTGGAGAGAAAGTTTAGTACTATATGGATGGATCATCGATCTGAATTAAATGCACAAGCAAAGGTCGATGCCATGCCCGTTAGCAATTCCATGTTGCACTGGAGAGAAAGTTGACTTGAAGATACAAGTACACACCTACTCCCTCCGTTCCTAAATATTTGTCTTTCTAGACATTTCAAATGGTTACAACATACGGATGTATGTAGACATATTTTAGAGTGTAGATTCGCTCATTTTGCTTCGTATGTAATCACTTATTTTGGAACGGAGGGAGTACTATATTGTAGTAGTACATGCATCATTTGTTTACATGTTATCAATATGCCTTGAGCTTTGCACTCGCTCGTATTTTTTTGAGATGCGCAGATGCTCTATTCTAGTTGCGGTGTCTGCTAAATATTCTATTCCTTTTAAAATAGAGTTATAATTACTACCTCGGTTTCATAATTCTTGCTCAATTTAGAAGAGAGTAGGAGCTCCACGCAAAATCCTCAGTTGGATAGCGCCATAAAAATACTAGTATCACATGTTTTAGCAGTCCTATTTGAACTGCAAAAATCCTCTTATATTTCTTGATATTTTGGGTACGGAGTGAGTATCTTGCAAAATATTTTCGCAACAGGTGCGGGTATACTCTTAGTTCAGAACATAGTAGGAATCAAAAGAGTAAACACGGGGCAAGATAATGGGGAGGGTCCTTTTGGCATTTGCAAAAAAACATTTTTGGTGGGCTGGAGCATATGCTCCCAAGATCCGAATTGGATTCCCGCAGCCGCAGGAAAATGTCCCTTTATCATACCATCGAGACTACTGCTCGCTGGTATTTGAAGTGAGTCCATGTAACTATATTGTTATTAGTTACATGTGTCGGTTCACATCTAATTATATTGTTATTAGTTGTTCGCTCATTTGGCTAAAGTTGAGGCGGGAATCAGGGAAATTGCTCAACAGATATTTTCAATACAAAATCTTGTGCAAACTATGACTTATACTCCCTCCGTTCCTAAATATAAATCTTTTTAGACATTTCAAACGAACTATAACATACGGATGTATGTAGACATATTTTAGAGTGTAGATTCACTCATTTTGCTCCGTATGTAGTCACTTGTTGAAAACTCTAGAAAGACTTATATTTGAGAACGAAGGCAGTAATTAACATGCATGAATTGATTGGCGCGCTGCATGCATAGAGAGTAATGTAAAAACAATTTAATTTATGACTTAGGGCGTGTTCGGCAATCATCTGGCTTCTCAAATCGTTAACTCCATGCGTGGAGTCCAGCCGAACGCGTCCACTCCTGGGGTTTAGCGAGAGAAGCCGGCGAGGAGCGCGATGTATTTTTTGTGGAGTTGCGGAGCTGGTCATTCCGGGCTCCCAGCTGCTCGAGGAGTTGGAGTTCAGGATTTTACGGCCACAGAGGAGTGCCGAACAGGCCCTTACATGCATGACTTGCTTACATGACATGGTTGCGTGTCTAGAAAAAAAAAAGGTCATGAGTTGTACAGTAGCTCTTTAGAAATAGAAGATTCAACTTCAGAAGACAAAAAGAAATAGAAGATTCTTGTTTTGCAGGGAGGTGGGGCCGGCTAGCTATTTAGAAATAAAAGATGACATCATGACTAGCTTTATTAGTTGCAAACAAGATCCTTTAGGAAAAACTAAGGGGTTCGCAGACCAAATTACAAAAGAAAGTATTGAAAGTAAAACACAATTTAGCTATCTCATGTGTCAGTGCCATACGCCTCACTTTGACAATGCTTGCTTACTATATACTCCCTCCGTTTCAAAATAGATGACTCAACTTTGTACTAACTTTAGTACAAAGTTAGTATAATGTTGGGTCATCTATTTTGGAACGGAGGGAGTAGTGTTTACCGCTTGTCTACAAGCAACGTCTCTCTTACTCCAACAAAATGTCGAAAATTACTCGCTAACGCAGGCGGCGGCGCGGCAATCACTTTTGCAGGGGTTGACGCACTTGGGCATGTATCCGTTCCAACAGCCGCTACATCCGGAGCACTGGCACAGAACCTTGACCTTGTCATAGCACGCGTCAGAGCAGCGTTTGTCACAGTCGCTGCACAATATCGCTGGTGTCGGCGCAGGCGTGGGGGCTACCTCTGGCCCAAGCGACGGGCAGCGCCCCATGGAAGGCAGTACCAGGACTGCGAGCATGGCGGCGACGATGGCTGCCTTGAGAGCGAGGGTAGTGGATGAACCTACAAAAGCCATTGTCTGTTCTGGAGACAGCAAGAAGTGGCTGGAGACTTCAGAGAGGAAGACACAACTAGGAACAGGGCCGTACCCGAGAAAATGAGGGCCCTGTGCCAAATCAAAGATTGGGCCCTTGATAAAATCTTTGGCAACTAGGAAAACATGATTTTAGCAGAAAGTGATTCATATAAAAAACGAATCTCAAAATAAAATTAGTATAATAGGGGGTGTAACAAAGCAAAGTTTATGTATGTATCTTGTTGCTGCGTAGTTGAAGTACATCTTATAAGAAAGCTATTCTCAAAACTTGGAAATACTATATTATTTAGCACAAAACATGCCATCTTTCTTCTCGCGACAAAAAACTTGTCATCCTTCTAGCATTCTTTTGATATTCTTCGGACGCGTTGTTCTTCAAAATGTTATTTGATTCTTTTGCTAAAAAATATATCACAATGGCAATCTTTTGAGATTCAGTTCTTAGTTTGCTATAAACTTATGAAGTATTAAAAATAGAAGATATAAACTAAATACCATTCGGCATGAAAACTTTCTCAAAAATAATGAACATATAAAAAAACCCGGATGAAATGCACTTTGATTTATTTGGGAAGAAGACCATGTGCGGCCTGCGGCAACGCATCTGGTAGTGTGGTTCAAGATCTCATCGGATAGGCACCTCCATCTGGACTCCGACTCCAATTGATGCATCCAGGTCACAGGCTCTCACAGCGAAGGAAGCAAGCAGCAACGGAATCTAAAGAAGCAGAGAAGACATGAGAAATCGAGAAGTAACCACCAAATAATTAGAAGGTCGACTGAGGGTGTAGCGTACCTATACATTCCAACGGATAAGCTGCGAATAAATTAATCCAAGAGAGCTGCGACGAAGGTATGGATTTGCATGGCTCGTTGGAAGTTAGAGAGCACAGAGAAAGAAAGGGAGAATATGAAGTTGGAGAGGCATGCGTGAGATGAAGTAATTAAGGTGCAGGTTCCAACCAGTCAAATGCATTGCATAATCATTAATAGTGGGGGTAAACTAATTGGGGGCCCTGCCCATTTGGGGGCCCTGTGCAGTCGAACATGCTGCACAGGTGTCCCGTACGGGCCTGACTAGGAAGCACAATATATGTTAGGAGCCGGGGACGATGTTATTTATAGGCATTCAAGAAAGAGCTCTAGGGTTAGCTACACCTCACTTAGTTTAGTATATTGATGGATCATCGATCTGAACTAAATGCACAAGCAAAGGTCCGTGCCATGCACGTTAGCAGTTCCAAATTGCACTGGAGAGAAAGTTGACTTGGAGTTACCAATGTGCCTTGAGATTTGCACTCGCTCGTACTATTTTTTGAGATAACGCAGATGCTCTAGTCTAGTTGCGGCGACTGCTAAATATTGTAATGCTTTGTGTTTCTCTAGGAGTACCATGTCACGTTATCGACGATGAAATTGACATAAGCGCAAGGACACAAGAGTACATCTAGAAGGTATGACACATTAGATTTTTACCTAGTTGGAAGAACGAGAAAAGAAGAGAGAGAAAAGAAGCAAGCTACAAGCTTGCAGCCCGTTGTAGCACGAGCTCCAACTACCGCAACTCCCGATAACCATGCTCTAAAGTAGACGAACCATGCTCTAAAGTAGACGACGTTGATAATGATATACATGAAATTCTCCCTATTTATATCAAATATTATAAAATACTAGCAGGCGGAAGGCGCGGCAGCACGCCGCGCCCGTGTTTGAGTGATTTCATAAGGGATGTTTTTCTGCTGCATCTAGAATGGATTTCATGAAAGAAATTACATTGTTAAGCGGTACTGTTGATTTGTCATAGCAACGATACATGTCCATGATCCTAACACTGAACTCTTGGCCTCTTTAATAAATCAATGGGCCTCAAAAACCCATTGCCTCAAAGTAGGAAAGCCACTTTTAATAACACATTGACAGTGACCTCTTCACACTAAATTAGTCAAGTGTGTATCGTTATGCATGCGTGCAAGTCTAAAAGTAAAAGTAAATGGATCTTCTGCTTTTAGAAATATTTGGGCACAACTAAGCCC